>CAXIPT010000004.1:1634776-1745762 GCA_964030475.1 Tethya wilhelma | reverse complement strand
CACACACACACACACACACACACACACACACACACACACACACACACACACACACACACACACACACACACACACACACACACACACCAAAATGCTTTTTGGCGGCCACAATATGGATCAAGTACACTAAGAGGGCACTAAGAGCTATGCGACTGCACTCCCCCTTGGCCATAACTGATATATGAGAACTGCCAGATTGAGACTAGTTTGGTCCCCAGAAAACTTCTGAGGTACTCATTTACAGCTGAGTTGACTGCTGGAAATTAAGGTGTTGGTGGACATTGGACCCACATTGGCCATAGCTGATATAGAAATATACCCACACTGGTTGACAAAAGGGTGCTCTCCATGTGTTTACCATATAGAAGAATTGAGTACCAAAACTGTTGGCAATATAGTGACTTTTCCCAGCATTTGAAAATAACTCACCCTAGAGAGGCTGTATTTTGTTAAAAATTAATATTCTTCGAAAATGATATCTCTTCGACAGGTAATGTTCAGGAATTTCACCATACATTTTCCATGAGGCCAACCAGTGGGCGTGTCTCACATGTATCACCAATTGTTAAATTGGATAAGCATTCTTACTGAAATTATGTAGGATATTTTGTTTGCCATTGACCCCTGTGACCTCTATAGCTACAGACTCTATTGTCATCTACACCTACCCATGCCAACTGGCAATTAGTCTATAAAAATTTGTCTAAAAAAATTTGGTTGCTAGGCAATTGCAAACAAATACACACACACACATAGCCTCGTCCCAGGCTCCTCCTTTGCAAATATTTTCTTCTAAAATAAGGAAGGAGCTAAAGAGCCTCAGTGCCAGTAGTCACGTGAGGGATATACAGGGTAGATGTCTGGTAGACGTGAGTCAACTCAAAATTACATGCCAAGCTCTGAGAAAGCTAGTTGTAAGAAGACGATGGAATTAGACAAGAAAAAAGCAACCAGTAGTTTCCAACGATTGTCTATAGAGGCAACAGATAAATGGCAGTCCCTCGAAACTAGCATTTTCGGATCTGCACTGTTATAAATAATGTGTCGCCCAACACGTTAGCTGTGTCCAGACAACTGCTTAATTTAAGCATGCAGTTGTCTGGACACATTCAATGTGTTGGGCGACACATCATTCAGTGTGTGTCCGGTCTCGATCTTTCAGTCTGGCCAAAACAAGGTACAAAACAAAAGTGACAATCACAAAAGCTATTTAGAAAGTACATTTTATATCTTCGCACACATGTAGGAAATGATTTAGAACAAGCAAATGGTTGTTTCAAGCATTCTTCTGTTCTCTCCTGTTCACGGTGGCTTCCAGGGAACTTTCAATGGCTAACTAATAACCTAAATTACGTAGAATGGTATGTCTCTCATGTGACTACTGGTGCTCTCTCCTTCCTTATTTTTGAAGAAAATATTTGTGAAGGAGGAGCCTGGGAACGAGGCTAATTAACACACACACACAGAAGAGCTTGGGAACAAGGCTACATACATGCCAGTGCCCATAATAAAAAAGTATGTATCTGCTCAATACAGACATAATACATACAATAACAACTGAAAGGAACATCATCATACCATTATTGATGTTGAAAATGTGGAATTCATTAGTCCATCCACTTCCATCATTAAAACGGCTGTTCTTATGAAATGTAGCTCCTGGCTGGGTGGGAGATGTGGGGATCCCATAACCACCAAACAATGCTAAGCTCCTATCATTCACTGCAACCATTCCAGCCCCCAATTTCATCATGGGTCCAATATCTGAAGCGAGACGCTTCCACTCCATTGTAAAGATATCCAACTGATTGAGAGTACCAGACAATGAGCCACGACCATCATCACCACCAAAAAAATACAGTTTATTTCCAATAGAAGCACAGGCACAACGAATCACTCCATTAGGTGGTGTTCCACTTGCTTTCCTCTGGACCCATGTCTTGGAGAGACTGTTATACTCTTCTAATTCTCGAGAGAGCTTACTAATGGCTTCTTCTGAGTGGGCTCCTAAACAAACATAGACCTTGTCACCAATACAACAGCTACAGTGTCTCTCTCTAGGTGACGGTTCATAAAGAGGAGCATCAGACTTGGCGGCCATCTCCAGCTAAGCAGCCCAGCCCTTCGTAAGTCAGGTGACCACAATAAACTGAGCATGCGCAATGAACGCACAGGAAGTGTAAAAGACCACAAACATTAATTCAGTACAAACCATCAACATACAACTAAAAAACAACAAAACACAACACCAGCTATTAAATTGTGCCTAGCTTCAACTCCTACATAGTATATTATGTATATAGTTCCCATGGTCCACCACCAACTGACACCTGCAGGCATAACAACAGATCATAGAGGTCGAATAATGGATAACAGACAATAATTAGTAGAATAGTTGACAAAATATTGCATATTATGTAGCCCCAAAGAGAGGCTATAATCATGAATAAACTTGACAATAAGTCACATCATCAGTGACTGGCTGAATATCACTATCCAACAAAGCCACTCCTCCAGTAGTGCACTATTGATATCGATCATTGGGTCAGAGACAGATAGCACAACAGGGGTGGTTAACATACTTGCACACCTTAGGTTGCCTTGGTAGTACACTTGTCTTTAGAGATCTGCTCAGCAACTCCAGTTTGACCTATTTCTTGTAGAGCCTTCACCAACACACTCCAAGAGAGAGAACCTCCGCTCTTTTCTATCACCTGGTCTTGTTTGCGGAGCCAAGCTATCACCATGTCATCAGGAAGGATCTGCATATGCTGAAGTCTGAATGTGTCCAACCCTAACACCCCTCCAAGACGTAGGATCTGAGCTCTGTCCAATCTGTAGAGATAACCACATACAGTAGCCCAATCGCCTTCATCTGCAGTCGTATTAAAAATGAAACAAACAAACTTGATGAAAGTTAAGGCTTAAAGGAACTGTGTCACTATATAAGCGGTGTTTTGTTACTATAAATGGGTTGTAAACAGAAACCTTACAGTATTAAGTGCGCATTACGCGAGCTACTTAGGCTTGTAATAACAGCTGACCACGTAGTACTATTACGCGAGTAAAAGAAAAATGCGCAATACACGGAGTAGTATGCAAACGTTCCCGGACGTGGTACCCGCGTATCAACAAAAAACGTCACAAAACGTCATAATTTTTATTTTTAGCAACAAAACACCGCTTATATAGTGACACAGTTCCTTTAAAGGTGTAGTTTCACGGAAGTAATTACACAACCAATTTATTTTGAATCCTGGCCTAAAAATCAAAAACTCAATCTGATTGGTCGCAATAGGTCATTGGAATGTAACTTTTTCGCACACTTAGGGAGAAACGCACATTTTTTGTCCACGTGTTTGCATTGAAAACAAGTACAGCTAGGGAAAAAAAGTAGCTGGGTAAGCCAACAAACTAGCGAAGAGTAATACTGGAGCTTTTCATGAGCATTGGCCGATTCTAAAGAGCTTGGAGGCTCATGCTAGCAATGGCCTATATTCTGCGTGTAGGAATTACATGCACAATATGGCTTCACTACGTGACATAGGCACAACTCCTAAGGTTTCTGTGAAACTGCGCCTTTAAAATTACAATGAGCTCACCTGACCATGTTGGCAGTAACTTTCTATTATACCTCTAGCATTATAAACCTCACCTATCACTGTAGTAGATGTTGAACTTGAAGCTTGACCCTTACTTGCAAATGATTTGCAGCCTAAATTTGTGACATACATGATATTGTATGAGATGACTTGCAAAGTATTTAATTGTGATCATCAATAATAGTTATTACTTAGCACACTTAGTTAGCCTTATTCCATGGAAGCTCTTTTGATATTAAAAAATAGGGTGATTCTTTTGGGCCCCCCGGAGTGAGAGAGAGAGAGAGAGAGAGAGAGAGAGAGAGAGAGAGAGAGAGAGAGAGAGAGAGAGTGTGTCAAGTAATCAAACTGAGAGCCTGAAGAGGTTATCACCACCAGGACTATGAATATCTAAACCACATACTACATGTATACAAACAATGCCACAATTGACCACTTCCTGTTACATATAGAAAGGAGCCAAGGAAGGAACTCAATGGATGGCCAAAGCTGCAAAAGCAACTTACCAATGTTAGTTTGTCTAATCCAGAGTCGACAACTTTCTTTGAAACTCAATACTCTTCTTGCTTGAGGAGAATTCTCTTGTCCTTCCTCTTCACACTCTAAGCTGGCACCACTAGGATTAGCTGACAGGGTATCATGAGGTTGAGTGTCCATTAGATTTACAACAACCTTTCGATCAAGGCACAAAAGGGTTGTGTTACTCTCAAAATAGGCAAACCACTGCTCAGCTGCTGATAGAGAGAGATCAACCTGGTCAGGGTAAGGCCTACAGACAGCCATGTGCTCCTCATCAGGGTGTAGGGGGCACTGGAATCCTAGTTCGTAAGGAGAGCGAGTCAGAAAATTGGGCGAGGACAGGAACTGCTTATGTTTCATTTTGGAGATGACATGGTCAAAGGTTTGACATACAGTATTCAGCACATGTTGACAGATGTAGTGACGTGGTCTGTCCAAAGGGAAAGTGATGGTCTGGATGTGAACTTCATATCGTTTTGGCTTCGAGATTAGCGTGATGTCATAGCTACCATTATATCGATTGATACGAAATGTGATGCGATTTTTGTACAAGTATGTAGTCGATGATTTGATACCAGCTCCTAATGTTGATCGCTGTGGTTCCACAAGAGTCCAACCTAACTCCTCTTGAGGGACTAAACTAGCTATGGAGGCACAGAACACACCAAATGGTACAATACCACTCTTGAAACGAATCAGGAGGGGAGCAGGATCACCAGGACTGTGGGACACTTTGAGATCACTTTCTTGAGCTGATGGAAGGACAGCAGGCATAAAATAAATAGCTTTTTGATCACACACTTCGTGTGCACATGTTGACAGAGACATATTAGGCAAAGAAGCATCCTTTTCTTCAGGGTATGGAATACGAGCTATGATATAGAGGTGTTGTAGGAGCTTCACAAGCTGTGGTAGAGGGAGGATGCCACTTTTCAGGTTCTTTGAGAGTTTCTGGATGTCACTGAAACTACACCATTGGTAACAATAGCACATAATAAACAATTTTAATAAACTATAAACTTTACTATAAAAAGAATTCACACTTTAACAGAAAACAAAATGTACACATGATGGATAATAATGAGTAAAATAATACCATACCATCTATAACTACAAGGAGTGAAACTATTACAATTAACGGTTCTCAACTCATAATGTGTAAGGAGAACAAAATTAATTGACTTGGATGAACAAAGTTTAGATATCAAACAAAATAAGCTTGCAAAACTAATATTTTTCTAAAAGCTAAGCTTATTAGCTACGTGTGATGAGTGCAGTCATACTTGGTGTTTATCTGTGAGGCCAGCACCCTCTCTCCCATATCCTCAAGAGCCCTACTCAGTTTACCCCATGAAGCTTGAGTGTCACTACGAAGCCATTCATCAATGAGTTCATCTCGCTGTCTTGATGTCCCAAACTTTTCGTAATCGATCTTGATTGAGTCCAGAGTGTGTTTCTCTATTCCCAGCATCACTCCCAGTCTATGCCAGTCAACCAGAGAGTGGAGAGCAGTTGTGACATTCAAGATGATCAGAGGTTTAGGAGACAATGAAACTGAAGAAAAATTGAAATATAAATTTTGATATTTTGATCAACACCCAGTAAAACATGCACACAGAATATTATATATAGCAATGCATAAGAACAGCCAAATAGCCTAAGCGTGTTCCCAGTGACTTTTGCTTTAAAAACAATAGCATAGGGTTCATGTCTGTAGCCAAACAGATGTGTATAATGGCCAGTGTCTGAACAACCTGAGCTCAAAGCATTCATGGAAAGAACAGCCTATCTGTACACAGATTTACAATGGTACATGTCAGAACAATTGATTATCTAAACCACATACTACAACAAATGCCACAATTTGACCACTTCCTGTTACATATAGTAAGCAGCTCAGACACACACACAAGTTGAATATTGCAGGTGGATAAGCTCAAACAGAGTCTTGACTTACCAACTTTACATGGTCCAATCCACAGACCATACTTGTCCTTGATGCTTAGACCTCCTCTTGCCTGAGAATTCTCTTGTCCTTCCTCTTCACACTCTAAGCTAGCACCACCAGGATTGGTTGACTGGGTAGCACGAGGTTGAGTGTCCATTAGATTTACAACATTTCGCTCAAGGCACAAGAGGGTTGTGTTACTCTCAAAATAGGCAAACCATTGCTCAGCTGCTGATAGAGAGGGATCAACCTGGTCAGGGTAAGGCCTACAGACAGCCATGTGCTCCTCATCAGGGTGTAGTGGGCACTGGAATCCTAGTTCGTAAGGAGAGCAAGTCAGAGAATTTGAAGAGGACAGGAACTGCTTGTGTTTCATCTTGGAGATGACATGGTCAAAGGTTTGACACACTGTATTCAGCACATGTTGACAGATGTAGTGACGTGGTCTTTCAGAAGGAGGAGTGATGGTCTGGATGTGAACTTCGAATCGTTTTGGTTTGGAGATCAACGTGATGTCATAGTTCCCACTGTATCGGATGACATTAAATGTGATACGATTTTTATACAAGCATGTACTCAATGGCTCAAGACTAGCTCCCAGTGTGCCTGATGTTGATTGCTGTGCTTCCACAGGATTCCAACGTAGTTTCTTTCGAGCCACTAAACTAGCTATGGAGGCACAGAACACACCAAATGGTACAATACCACTCTTGAAACGGATCAGGAGGGGAGCAGGATCACCAGGACTGTGGGACACTTTAAGATCACTTTCTTGAGCTGATGGAAGGACAGCAGGCATAAAGTAAACAACATTTTCATCGCAGACTCCTTCAAGCGGACTGGCGATATGAGGCCTTTCGGTAGAAGAAGTGCAACTTTCTTTTGAGTATGAGATAGGCGCTATGATATAGAGGTGTTCTAGGAGCTTCACAAGCTGTGGTAGAGGGAGGATGCCACTTTTCAAGTTCTTTGAAAGTTTCTCGATGTCATTAAAACGAAACTGGCCTGCTTTATTGAACTTGTCGCATTCAGCCTTTCCTACTGGCCCAAATTTGAAGGTGTTTAAGATAAGCTCAGTGACACTGTCAAACACTATCCGTGGATCACATATCACTGTGTCTTTCAGTTCCTCTACATCAGGGTAGTACATCAGCACTCCAATGCAATAGTGTAAGAACCATATTGCTTCTCGGACATCGTTTACGTGAAGTCGATGTCCAATTTCTTCACATTGACACAAGCTGATGGTGGCTTTGCCCATTCTTCGAAGGAAGAGACCAAACATGAGCCAGGAAGCTGGAATGGGAACCTCACTGAAATTGTGTAGAATAACTTCTTCGAGTCGTTTTTGAATCTTCTTTATTTCGTCCTCGCCACCTTCCATGTTGTCCACATCGAACATGAGTTGGTCATTGGAAGCATATTGTAAGAGATTCCTGTTTGCTTCAAAGAGATCAGTGTCTAAAATCTCTTTTAGTTCTTTCTGTAATGCTATGTCGATTTGCTTGACTTTAGATTGCTTTTCTTCTGAACTTCCTTCAAGCTTATCCTTGTACGTACCGACAAGCATTGCAGCCTGGGATTGCTGAGAAGTGATCTGTTTTCTCTCTGGTACACTTTTAGTGAAGCTGGTGTCAGATCCAAAGCATGCTATGCTGGAGAGGATCTGAAAAATCACTTCTTGAAGGGTGTAGGAGGACTCACCGAGAGACACCTCTTCATTATCTTCACTGACGTACTTGATCTTGTACCTTTGCTTTAACTCTTGATCCAGACGAAGAAAGATGAGGTAGAGAGCTGGGCCGATTGTTAACATGGGTAACATCTCGATGAAAGCTGGTTGTCCAGCAGTGTCCACCATGTTAAGGAGGATGGTCTTCTCCAGTAGGACTTTGATCTGCTGTCGACCGGCACGTGATTTCAAAGCATTATTGAATGCTTGGAATGCTCTTTCGATTTCTTCTGATTCAGGTTCATGCTCAGCGTTATGAGCTGTGACTGTGCTCTGCTCTTTTGTCACTATTGTAGCAATCATTACTCTTTGTGATGGTTGGGACCTCTTTCCGCGAAACGTATTTTGTAAATATTCAAAAAAGCTAGCTAAGAAACCTTTCTCACTTTGCTGACTGGTGGATTGTGAATCAGAGCTTCCTTGAACATTTTTGTCTTCCACTGGTTGTGGCTCATTCTGATCTGTGCTGGTATGGCCTACACTTCCCTCACTGATAAACTGATAAAGAAGATGTAACTCTTCATCCATATCGGTCCTCTCAGCACCATCACTTCCAACAGCTCTCCATGTAGTCTCGGAGATGGCAGCTGCTGCACTGATCACTTTCTCTTCTGCTAACTTTACGACAACATTGTGAGCATCGACTGTACCGGTACTAGGCTGCTGAATGGCTTGGTCAATGAGGTTGACGATTTCCCCAATCAAACGTCTCCTCAGTGAAGTTTTACCAGCACGTGGTGGTCCGATCATTTGGAGCTTTAGATATTTGATAGCTATGCTGAGACCATCTTGTAAGGCTTGCTGATAGGCTTCATAGTGCCTTTGCTCTTCTTTAGCTAAATTATAATGATGAAAACAAAATGAGATGTTGTCATGTGATGTTCTAAAATATGTTATTGTCTGAATACAGGTATCTAGAGGGATTTTACATGCATAATAAGTATGCTTATTTGTTATGAACACACTCTGTATAAAAAAGTCTACATTATTAGTGAATGTCACACTTGAATGGTTGACCACAAGTGAATTTAATTTGCTCATAATTTAAGTAATAACAAAGTGATTTTGTGAAAATAAAGATGTTACCATACCTGTTTTCACTCTCTGCTCATTGGTAACCACATCCACTAGGTCCCACCACTCTCCAGTAAACTCTACATGAGGAGAAAGAGAGGACAAACAATGAACAGGAGTTATACGTAGCAATGAGCCTTTACAACATCAAAATTAGTTCAGAATATTTAAATGTAGTACATGTAAACAACAACTTCATGAAGAGTATGAACACTTGCAGTATACATAATGTACATATGATATACTTACTAAATCTAAGAACGATGGTTGCTGATAGTAACTTTCTAGCCAAAAATTGATCGCTCCCTCCAAACACAATGACCTCCACTAGTCCTTGTTCCAAGGTAGTGGCAGTGATAGAGTGGTTGTATCTTTGAGGTTGTACATTATCAGGCAGTGAGAGCTATGATTATGAGATTATATTTATAATAAGAGATGCAGTGTATGTCTTTTTGGTTATGAAAATTGAATGACTCTTTTTGGTTTAAAATCATGTAACTATGAAAACAACCCTGCAGGGCTAATGTTCTAACAGTGCATATAGCATTATCATCATTATGCATAACAGTTTCAGTTACATCACCTCACCTTCTTCCACTTCCTGGATGTCAAATCAAACAGCCAACAGTCCTTCAGTACATTGTTGTTATTGTCCAGCCCACCTGATATGAGCAGCTGGGGGTGCTCCCCACCATGGCCTAAACAGCAAGCAGCATGGTCATATCTTCCCTCTGGCCATGACTCCCCCACCCTCGGCTCAATCTTAGTCCAATGCTGTAGTACAGGAAGAAGAGCGGGACAACAACTGTCATCACACAATCATACATCACAACAATTACTGTAACAATAATGTGTACATGTAAGACAATACACATTGAAGCCAAACAATAATCCATACAATTGCAATAACATACATATCATGGTCACATGACACTGTGACAGGTATATAGTGTACTGATTATAGTTGACATGTATGTATTATCTCTATTCACATACCATACTATTGAAATCAATGATGTAGAGATCATTGACCCGTCGACAATGTCCTGGCTGGTAACCACCAAAGAGCACTGCCCTGTTCTCATCCACACTAGTGAAGGAGAATTCATCACAGGGAGGAGGTCTGGAGCCAGTCATGGGAGGAGATGACCAGGTACCTGGAGATAATGAAATTGAATCAGTAAAGTACATAACATGCATGCATAGTATTAATATACACAGTCACTAATTTTATAGAAGTACATTATATACTATACACATGCAAGATTGCATGGTAGTTACTCCCTATTATTATTATTATTATTATTATTATTATTCAATTGCTTTACAGTACTGTATACAAATAAAGAGAGTAATAAAATGCCAATTAGTGATTGCAATAGTTGATATTGTAGTACTGAAGGCTGTTTCCATGGTTGGAGCAACCAGACCTCATGGTGAAGGGGAGAGATTATAGAATAAGGTTACACACACACATGCCTATGATAACCAACAATACATTAACTGAATACAGACATTAATTTTTATTATAAAACTTCCAGTATACAATAATCATACCATTAATGATGTTGAAAATGTGGAATTCATTAGTCCATCCACTACTATCACTGCTCTTACAAAATGTAGCTCCTGGCTGGGTGGGAGATGTGGGGATCCCATAACCACCAAACAATGCTAAGCTCCTATTATTCACTGCAACCATTCCAGCGCCTTCTTTCTTTATGGGTCCAACTTCTGAAGTGAGACACTTCCACTCCATTGTAGAAGTATCCAACTGGCTGAGAATACCAGAGAATGAGCCACCACTATCACTACCACCGTAAGAATACAGTTTATTTCCAATAGAAGCACAGGCACAATCAAACATTCTATTATGTGGTGTTCCACTTGTTTTCCTCTGGACCCATGTCTTGGAGAGACTGTCATACTCTTCTAATTTACGAGAGAGCTTACTAATGGCGTCTTTTGTGTTCTCTCCTGTGTTTCCTAACCAAACATAGACCTTGTCATCAATACAATAGCTGCAGTGTTCATATCTAGGTGATGGTTCATAAATAGGATCATCAGACTGAGACTTGGCGGCCATATCATGCTCTAGCCTCGTACCCCGGCAGGCCACTCTCTCTTTTTAGCGTGAAACACTAAAAAGAGGGAGTGGCCTGGGTACGAAGCTAAGCAGCTAACCCCTCCCAGGTGACCTCAATGTCATTAGCATGCATGCGCATGCAGTGCTCGCACAGGAAGTGTAAAAGACAACAAAACATTAATTCAGCTGTAGTATAAATCATCAACCTATACACAGCTAAAAAAAAAAACAACAACAAAATACAACACAAAGTTTCCAGCTGCAGCTGTCATGTATAGAGCTTCATATATAATATAGTTCACATGATCCACCACCAATTAACTGACACCTGCAGGCAAAACAATGGAGGGTTAATAATGGATCACAAACAATATTAGAATAGTTGACAAATATTGCATATTATGTGTTATGGTGTGTATTATGTAGCCCCAAAGAGGCTATAATCATATCATTGTGGTCATGGATAGAAAGCACAGGGTGGTTTATGTGCTATACACACACCTGCATACATTAGGTTGCCTTGGTAGTACACTTGTCTTTAGAGATCTGCTCAGCAATTCCAGTTTGACCTATTTCTTGTAGAGCCTTCGCCAACACACTCCAAGAGAGAGAACCTCCGCTCTTTTCTATCACCTGGTCTTGTTTGCGGAGCCAAGCTATCACCATGTCATCAGGAAGGATCTGCATATGCTGAAGTTTAAATGTGTCCAACCCTAACACCCCTCCAAGACGTAGGATCTGAGCTCTGTCCAATTTGTAGAGATAGCCACACACAGTAGTCCAATCACCTTCATCTATAGTTGTATCAAAAATGAAACAAACTTAATGAAAGTTAAGGCTTAAAATCACAATGAGTTCACCTGTCTATGTTGGCAGTAACTTTCTATTATACCTATAGCATTATAAACCTCACCTATCACTGTAGTAGATGTTGAACTTGATGCTTGGCCCTTACTTTTTGCAAATGATTTGCAGCCTAATTTGTGACATACATGACATCGTATGAGATGACTTGCAAATTTTTAATTGTGATCATCAATAACACTAACTATAGTTATTACTTAGCATAATAGTTAGCCTCATTCCCATGGAAGCTGTTTCAATGTCAGCCTATATTTGTGACATATACATGACATTCTAAATTTTTATTAAAATTTTTTTCGTTGTATACATGCATGCAGTTAATCATGAATGCAGAAAAATATTGTGCGACAAAAATTTGGAACCATAATAATTATTATGGTAATTACTGTGATCATCAATAACACTATTACTAATATAGTTGGCCTCAATCCTATGGAAGCTCTTCTGATATTTAGCAAATAAAAAAGGAAGAGTCTTGAGAGAGAGAGAGAGAGAGAGAGAGAGAGAGAGAGAGAGAGAGAGAGAGAGAGAGAGAGAGAGAGAGAGAGAGAGAGAGAGAGAGAGNAAGTTCTTTGAGAGTTTCTGGATGTCACTGAAACGAAACTGGCCTGCTTGATTAAACTTATCGTATTCAGCCTTTCCTACTGGCCCAAACTTGAAAGTATTTAAGATCAGCTCAGTGACACTGTCAAACACTATCTGTGGATCACATATCACTGTGTCTTTCAGCTCCTCTACATCAGGGTAGTACATCAGCACTCCAATGCAATGGTGTAAGAACCATATTGCTTCTCGAACATCCTTTACGTGAAGTTGATGACCGATTTCTTCACATTGAGACAAGCTGATGGTGGCTTTGCCCATTCTTCGAAGGAAGAGACCAAACATGAGCCAGGAAGCTGGAATGGGAACCTCACTGAAATTGTGTAGAATAACTTCTTCAAGTCGTTTTTGAATCTTCTTTATTTCATCCTCACCACCTTCCATGTTGTCCACATCAAACATGAGTTGGTCATCAGAAGCATATCTTAAGAGATTCCTGTCTCCTTCAAAGAGATCCGTGTCTAAAATCTCATTTAGGTCTTTCTGAATAACTGCATCTATTTCCTTAACCTTAAATTGCTTTTCTTCTGGACTTCCTTCAAGCTTGTCCTTGTACGTACCGACTAGCATTGCAGCTTGAGATTGCTGAGAAGTGATCTGTTTTCTCTCTGGTACACTTGTAGTGGAGCTGGTGTAAGATCCAAAGCATACAATGCTTGACAGAACTTGAAAGATGACTTCTTGAAGGGTGTAGGAGGACTCACCAAGGGACACCTCTTCATTGTCTTCACTGACGTACTTGATCTTGTACCTTTGTTTCAACTCTTGATCTAGACGAAGAAAGATGAGGTAGAGAGCTGGGCCGATTGTCAACATGGGTAACATCTCGATGAAGGCTGGTTGTCCACCAGTGTCCACCATGTTGAGGAGGATGGTCTTCTCCAGTAGGACTTTGATCTGTTGTCGACCGGCACGTGATTTCAGAGCATTATTGAATGCTTGAAATGCTCTCTCGATTTCTTCTGATTCAGGATCAGGCTCAGCATTATGTACAACGACTGGGCTCTGCTCGCTTGTCACAGTTGTGGCAATCGTTGCTCTTTGTGATGGTTGGGACCTCTTTCCACAATATGTATTTCGTAAATCTTCAAAAAAGCTAGCAAAGAAACCTTTCTTACTTTGCTGACTGGTGGCTTGTGAATCAGAGCTTCCTTGTACATTTTTGTCTTCCACTGGTTGTGGCTCATTCTGATCTGTGCTGGTACGGCCTACACTTCCCTCACTGATAAACTGATAAAGAAGGTGTAACTCTTCATCCAAATCGGTCTTCTCTGCACCATCACTTCCAACAGCTCTCCAGGTAGTCTCAGAGATGGTGGCTGCTGCACTGGTCATTTTCTCTTCGGCTAACTTCACGACAACATTATGAGCATCGACTGTACCGGTACTAGGCTGCTGAATGGCTTGGTCAATGAGGTTGATGATTTCCCCAATCAAACGTCTTCTCAGTGAAGTTTTACCAGCACGTGGTGGTCCAATCATTAGGAGCTTTAGATATTTGATAGCTATGCTGAGACCATCTTGTAAGGCTTGTTGATAGGCTTCATAGTGCCTTTGCTCTTCTTCTTCTTTAGCTAATAATGATGAAAACAGAAAATGAGATGGTGTCATGATGCTTAAGCTTTGCAATACTTTTTGTCTAAAATTATAGGAATATAGGGGGATATACTACATGCAATATTAGTATAATAATTATGACCACACCCTTTAAAAAAAAAGTCTATGATGTTCACTGTTGCATTCATCTGATTGGTCTCTCCATCTTCTCCCTGACAATAACTGATGAGGTAATGAGTGATGAGTCCATTTCTGTGGATACACTCAATACTCTCCAATGTCTATAGTGAATGTTCCACATGAGTGACTACAAGTTCACCCAAGGCTCATGAAAAGCTCTAAAATTACTATCCGCTAGTTTGTTGGTTCATCCAGCTGAATCTGATTTTCAGCGGTAAATTCTGTATTATCTATGAGCTGTGCGATCATCAATATGTGCTAATCTTGGCAACTATGTGAAATAGTTATTATTAAATTCCGATGACGTATTTTGACCAATCGGATTGAGATTTTGATTTCACTGCCATGGCCCCACGTAATAACTCCATCTGACTGACCCTTTAAATCATTAAAATTAAAGATGTTACCATATACCTGTTTTCACTTCATTTGCTCTCTGTTTGTTGGTAACCACATCCACCAGGTCCCACCACTCCCCAGTGAACTCTACATGAGGAGAAAGAGAGGACAAACAATGAACAGGAGTCAAGACTATGTTTGCATTGTCAATCAATTAGTTCAAAATAGGTTTTGTAGTACATGTAAACAACTACATGGTAAAGAGTATGAATACTTTTACAGTATACATATGTACACAACTTACTAAATCTAAGAATGATGGTTGCTGATAGTACCTTTCCACGCCACCCTCCAAACATAATGACCTCCACTAGTCCTGGTCCCAAGGTAATGGCTGTGATAGAGTGTTCCAATCTTTGAGCTTGTACATCATCAGGCAGTGAGAGCTATGATTATGAGATTATATTCATAGCAAGAGATGCATGTGAGTATAATTATGTGAGTGTATGTGAATAACTCTTATTGGCAATAAATTATGTAACTATAGTATAGCAGAAAGGTTTTTCAAGGTTTAACTTTTGCCTTTTTTCAAATTACAATCCATCCATGAAAGTTTTCATTCGCAAAGATTTTCCATAATGTAGATATACATATGGGCTCGCACAGCTCATCCGCGAAAGTTATAAACAATGCTTGACTAGAGACATCAGCGAAACTTTCCCGCTATACAGTATGAAAACAACCCTGCAGGGCTAATGTTCTAACAGTGGATGTATAGCATTAATTATCATTATGCATAACATCTAATTATTCTGATTCAGTTACATCACCTCACCTTCTTCCACTTCCTGGATGTCAAATCAAACAGCCAATTGTCCCTCAGTGCATAAATACCATTGTCTGTCCCATTTGATATAAGTAGCTGGGGGTGCTTCCCACCATGGCCTAAACAAGCAGCAGCATGATCACTTCTTTCCTCTGGCCATGACTCCCCCACCCTTGGCTCAATCTTAGTCCAATGCTGTAGCACAGGAAGAAGAGTGGGACAACAACTGTCATCACACAATCATACATCAGTAAAACTGTAACAAATTAAACAACAATTACAATTATGCACATGTTCATATAAGACAATACACATAATAGAGGCCAAACAATAATCCATAGAATTGCAACGCAATAACATACATGGTCACATGACACTGTGACATATATGGATACTGATTATAGTTGACATGTATTATCTCTATTCACATACCATACTATTAAAATCAATGATGTAGAGATCATTGACCCGACCATATCCTCGCTGTAAACCACCAAAGAGCACTGCCCTGTTCTCATCCACACTAGTGAATGAGAATCCTTCACAGGGAGGAGGTCTGGAGCCAGTCATGGGAGGAGATGACCAGGTACCTGGAGACAATGAAATTGAATAGTACTATAATAGTACATAACATGCATTGATGAGCATATTCAATGCTATGTGTACAGCACACGCACACGCACACGCATATGGTACTCAAGCACAGGGGGGCTGACAGTTCTCTCAGCAATTAAGTGGTGTGAGAACAGGGGACCCACCTTGGCCATAGCTGATATATGATAACTGCCCTAGAGAGGCTCTATTTTGTTTAAATATTCTTCGAAAATGATCTCTCCTCGACAGGTAATGTTCAGGAACTTCACCATACATTTTCCATGAGGCCAACCAGTGGGTGTGTCTCACATGTATCACCAATTGTTAAATTGGATCAGCATTTTCACTGAAATTATGTAGGATATTTTGTTTGCCATTGTCACCTCCACCCAGAAAGCAGCAATTAGCCTGTAAAAACCTATATAGGTTGCTAGGCAGTGGCAAACAAACACCCACCCACACATGCATGTGCATACACACACACACACACACACACACACACATACACACACACACACACACACATACACACANCACACACACACACACACACACACACACACACACACACACACACACACACACACACACACTCACACACACACACACACACACACGCACACGCACACACATGAGCTCTGTATAATGTAATTGAACGTTTAAATTTATATAATAGCTTCAGGCATGTGAAACCCGCCCACACTGGTTGGCAATAATGTGCTCTCTTAGCATGCATTTGCCATAGAAGAATTGAGTACCAATAGTACTGTTGCAAATAGCTACTTTTTCCAGTGGTTGAAGGACTTTTCCTAGAGAGGCTGTATTTTGTCCTCCATAAAATTAATGATCTCTCCTCGACAGGTCATGTTCAGGAACTTCACCATACATTTTCTATAAGGCTAACCAGTGGGCGTGTCTCATACATATGGCTAATTGTTAAACTGGATAAGCATTCTCACTGAAATTATGTAAGATATTTTGTTTGCCATTGACCCCTGTGACCCCTATAGCTACAAACTCTATTGTCATCTCCACCTAGCCATGCTAACTGGCAATTATAGTCTAAAAAAATTTGGTTGCTATGCAATTGCAAACAAATACACACACACATCATAGTGAGGGGAAGAGCCTGGGAACAAGGCTACACACATGCCCATGATAAAAGTATGTATCTGCTCAATACAGACATAATACATTCTAGTACACGATAACAACTGAAGCAAACATCATCTTACCATTATTGATGTTGAAAATGTGGAATTCGTTAGTCCATCCTCTTCCATCTTCATAACCAATGTGCTTGTAAAATGTAGCTCCTGGCTGGGTGGGAGATGTGGAGATCGCAAAACCACCAAACAATGCTAAGCTCCTATCATTCACTGCAACCATTCCAGCCCTCCATTTCATCATGGGTCCAATATCTGAAGTGAGATGCGTCCACTCCATTGTAGAGGTATCCAACTGGCTGAGACTACCAGAGAATGGGTCATGACTATCACCACCACCATAAAAATACAGTTTATTTCCAATAGAAGCACAGGCACAACCACCCACTCCATTATGTGGTGTTCCACTTGTTTTCCTCTGGACCCATGTCTTGTAGAGACTGTCATACTCTTCTAATTCTCGAGAGAGCTTACTAATGGCGTTTTTTGAGTCGACTCCCGTGTCTCCTAAACAAACATAGACCTTGTCACAAATGCAACAGCTACAGTGTCCCGCTCTAGGTGACGGTTCATAAAGAGGAGCATCGGACTTGGCGGCCATCTCGGCCAGCTAAGCAGCCCCGCCCTTCATAAGTCAGGTGACCACAATAAACTGAGCATGCGCAGTGAACGCGCACAGGAAGTGTAAAAGACCACAAACATTAATTCAGTACAAACCATCAACTTACAACTACAAAACAACAGCTATTAAATTGTACATAGCTTCAACTCCTATATAGTTCCCATGGTTCACCACCAACTGACACCTGCAGGCATAACAACAGATCATAATCGAATAATGGACAAAAGACAATAATTAGTTGACAAAATATTGCATATTATGTAGCCCCAAAGAGAGGCTATAATCATGAATAAACTTGACAATCAGTCACATCATCAGTGACTAGCTGAATGTCACTATCCAACAAAGCCACTCCTCCAGTAGTGCACTATTGATATCGATCACTGGGTCATAGACAGATAGCACAACAGGGGTGGTTAACATACTTGCATACCTTAGGTTGCCTTGGTAGTACACTTGTCTTTAGAAATCTGCTCAGCAACTCCAAATTGACCTATTTCTTGTAGAGCCTTCACCAACACACTCCAAGAGAGAGAATCTTCGGTTTTTTCTATCACCTGGTCTTGTTTGCGGAGCCAAGCTATCACCATGTCATCAGGAAGGGTCTGCATATGCTGAAGTTTGAATGTGTCCAACCCTAACACCCCTCCAAGACGTGTAGGATCTGAGCTCCGTCCAATCTGTAGAGATAGCCACACACAGTAGCCCAATCACCTTCATCTGTAGTCATATTAAAAATGAAACAAACTTGATGAAAGTTAAGGCTTAAAATCACAATGAGTTCACCTGTCCATGCATGTTGGCAGTATAACCTGCTGCTACACCTATAGCATTATAAACCTCACCTATCACTGTAGTCGATGTTGAACTTGATGCTTGGCCCTTACTTTTAACAAATGATTTGCAGCCTAATTTGTGACATATTATACATGACATTCTAAATTTTTGTTAAAAATTTTTTCATTGTATACAGTTAATCATGAATTCATGAAAATATTGTGCAACAAAAATTTGGAACCTTATGGTAATTATTGTGATCATCAATAATACTATTATTCCTCATTCCTATGGAAGCTCTTCTGATATTAGCAAATAAAAAAGGGAGAGTCTTGAGAGAGAGAGAGAGAGAGAGAGAGAGAGAGAGAGAGAGAGAGAGAGAGAGAGAGAGAGAGAGATGCATTAAAAAAAATATGTGTAAGAGAATTGGCGACCTCTGACCTTGATCGTGGGTTGCCAGCGATGAGGTTGCCAAAATCCTCAAGGATGTAACCTCCGACCTTTACCATGTTCTAATGGCATGCTGGAGCTTGTAATGACTGTGTATACCGTATAGCGGGTAAATTTGGCGGGCTTAAAATTTGGCGAATTCCCATTTTGGGATTATTGGCGATTTTTAATTTGGCGATTCAATTCCGTACGCTACATAGTTTATACGGGCGCACGTGCGTATTAAACTGTTTGGTGATTTGAAGAATAATTCGCCAATTCGCCAAATTTGATTCTCGCCAAGTTTACCCGCTATACGGTATTGTGTATGCGTGTGTGTGTGTGTGAGTGTGCGTCAGCGAGCCATAGACCTGCTCTAAACCATGAGCCCNAAAATCGATGGCTTTAACATCGATTAATAGTAGACATCGATTGGTTTAACATCGATCAAAATTGACATCGATGGTTTTAACATCGATCAAAATTGACATTGATGGTTTTAACATCGATTAAAATTCGAAATCGATGGTTTTAACATCGATGAAAATTGACATCGATGGTTTTAACATCAATCAAATTGACATCGATTGGTTTTAACATTGATTAAAATTGACATTAATTAGTTTTAACATTGATCAAAATTGACATCGATGGTTTTAACATTGATCAAAATTGACATCAATGGTTTTAACATCGATCAAAATTCAAAATCGATGGCTTTAACATCGATTAATAGTAGACATCGATTGGTTTAACATCGATCAAAATTGACATCGATGGTTTTAACATCAATCAAAATTGACATTGATGGTTTTAACATCGATTAAAATTCGAAATCGATGGTTTTAACATCGATGAAAATTGACATCGATAGTTTTAACATCGATCAATATTAGACATCGATTGGGGTTTTAACATCGATCAAAATTGACATCGATTGGTTTTAACATGGATCAAAATTGACATCAATGGTTTAACATCGAATCAAAATTGACATCAATTGGTTTTAACATGGATCAAAATTGACAACGATTGGTTTTAACATCGATCAAATTGACATTGATGGTTTTAACATTGATCAAAATTGACATCGATGGTTTTAACATCGATCAAAATTGACATCGATGGTTTTAACATCGATCAATATTAGACATCAATATTAGACATCGATTGGTTTTAGCATTGATCAAAATTGACTGCGATTGGCTTTAACATCGATTAAAATTCAAAATCGATGGTTTTAACATCGATTAATATTAGACATCAATTGGTTTAATTCGACATCGATTGGTTTTAACATCGCTCAATCTTAGACATCGATTGGTTTTAACATTGATCACAATTGACTTCCAGCATTTGAAAGCTTAAAATAACCAACCCTAGAGAGGCTGTATTTTGTTTAAATATTCTCTGAAAATGATCTCTCCTCGACAGGTAATGTTCAGGAACTTCACTATACATTTTCATGAGGCAAACCAGTGGGTGTGTCTCAAATGTATCACTGATTGTTGATTTGGATCAGCATTCTCACTGAAATTTTGTGAAATAATTATACTATGATTTTGTTTGCCATTGACCCTGTGACCCCTATAGCTACTCTATTGTCACCTCCACCCAGTCAGAAAGCAGCAATTAGCCTGTAAAAACCTAATTGGTTGCTAGCCAATAACAAACAAATACACACCCACACATGTGCATACACACAGACACACACACGGTGCTCTCTATGCATTTGCCATTTATAGAAGAATTGAGTACCAAAACTGTTGCAAAATAGCGATATTTTTCAGTGGTTAAAGGACTCACCCTAGAGAGGCTACATGTATTTTGTCCTCCACAAATGATCTCTCCTCGACAGGTAATATTCAGGAACTTCACCATACATTTTTTATGAGGCCAAACAGTGGGTGTGTCTCACATGTATCACCGATTGTTAAATTGGATAAGCATTCTCACTGAAATTATGTAGGATATTTTGTTTGCCATTGACCCCTGTGACCCCTATAGCTACAAACTCTATTGTCATCTCCACCTAGACATGCTAACTGGCAATTAGTCTATAAAAATTTGGTTGCTAGGCAATTGCAAACAAAATACACACACACACACACATAGCCTTGTCCCAGGCTCCTCCTTCGTGAATATTTTCTTCTAAAATAAGGAAGGAGCTAAAGAGCCTAGTGCCAGTAGTCACGTGCGTGACATACAGGATAGATGTCTGGTAGACGCGAGTCAACTCAAATTACACGCAATGCATCATGCACATGCTCCAGTCAGTTGAGATGAGCAAAATTTGTGCCGAGCTCTGAGAGAGTTAGTCTTAAGAAGACGATGGAATTAGACAAGGAAAAAGCAGCCAGTAGTTTCCAACGATTGTCTATAGAGACAATAGATAAATGGCAGTCTCTTGAAATTAGCAATTTCAGATCTGTGTCTGGTCTCGATCTTTCAGTCTTGTCAAAACAAGGTACAAAACAATCACAAAAGCTGTTTAGGAAGTACACCTTATATCTTCACATACAAGAAATGACTTAGAACAAACAATTAAGTCAACGGTAATTTTTTTAAGTGTACATTCTTCTGTTCTCTCCTATTCGTGGTTGCTCACAGGAAACTTTCAATGGCTAGTTAATTAACCTGAATTACGTAGAATGGTGCGTCACGTGACTACTGGTGCTCTCTCCTTCCTTATTTTCGAAGAAAATATTCGTGAAGGAGGAGCCTGGGAACAACCTGAGGCTAACACACACACACACACACACACACACACACACACACACACACACACACACACACACACATCATAGTGAGGGGAAGAGCCTGGGAACAAGGCTACACACATGCCCATGATAAAAAGTATGTATCTGCTCAATACAGACATAATACATTCTAGTACACGATAACAACAGTTACTGAAACGAACATCATCATACCATTATTGATGTTGAAAATGTGGAATTCATTAGTCCATCCTCTTCCATCATTAAAATGGCTGTTCTTATGAAATGTAGCTCCTGGCTGGGTGGGAGATGTGGGGATCTCAAAACCACCAAACAATGCTAAGTTCCTATCATTTACTGCAACCATTCCAGCACCCCATTTCTTCATGGGTCCAACTTCTGAAGTGAGACACTTCCACTTCATTGTAGAGGTATCCAACTGGCTGAGTGTAGCAGAGAAAGGGCCATACTGACTATTACCACCACCATAAGAATACAGTTTGTTTCCAATAGAAGCACAGGCGCAACCAACCACTTCATTATGTGGTGTTCCACTTGTTTTCTTCTGGACCCATGTCTTGGAGTGACTGTCATACTCTTCTAATTCTCGAGAGAGCTTACTAATGGCGTCTTTTGAGTCGTCTCCCGTGTCTCCTAAACAAACATAGACCTTGTCACCAATGCAACAGCTGCAGTGTCCCCTTCTAGGTGACGGTTCATAAAGAGGAGCATCAGACTTGGCGGCCATCTCGGCCAGCTAAGCAGCCCCGCCCTTCAAAAGTCAGGTGACTACAATAAACTGAGCATGCGCAGTGAACGCACAGGAAATGTAAAAGACCACAAACATTAAACCACCACTTTACAACTAAAAAACAACAAAACACAACACCAGCTATTGCATAGCTTCAACTCCTACATAGTATATTATGTATATAGTTCCCATGGTTCACCACCAACTGACACCTGCAGGCATAACAACAGATCATAGAGGTTGAATAATGGATAACAGACAATAATTAGTAGAATAGTTGACAAAATATTGCATATTATGTAGCCCCAAAGAGAGGCTATAATCATGAATAAACTTGACAATCAGTCACACCATCAGTGACTAGCTGAATGTCACTATCCAACAAAGCCACTCCTCCAGTAGTGCACTATTGATATCGATCACTGGGTCAGAGACAGATACCACAACAGGGGTGGCTAACATACTTGCATACCTTAGGTTGCCTTGGTAGTACACTTGTCTTTAGAGATCTGCTCAGCCACTCCAGTTTGACCTATTTCTTGTAGAGCCTTCACCAACACACTCCAAGAGAGAGAAACTCCGCTTTCTTCTATCACCTGGTCTTGTTTGCGGAGCCAAGCTATTACCATGTCATCAGGAAGGATCTGCATATGCTGAAGTTTATATGTGTCCAACCCTAACACCCCTCCAAGACGTAGGATCTGAGCTCTGTCCAATTTGTAGAGATAGCCACACACAGTAGCCCAATCACCTTCATCTGCAGTCATATCAAAAATGAAACAAACTTGATGAAAGTTAAGGCTTAAAATCACAATAAGTTCATGTGTCCATGTTAATTGGCAGTAACTTCAAAGTTGCTAATATACCTATAGCATTATAAATCTCACCTATCACTGTAGTTGGTGATGATTTGCACCCTAAATTTGTGACATACATGACATTGTATGAGATGACTTGCGAAAATTTTAATATTTAATTTTAATCGTCAATAACACTAATTATAATAATAGCTATTACTTAGCACATCTATAATAGTTAGCCTCATTCCCATGGAAGCTCTTTTAATGTGTCATTATAAGCACGGTATTATTACTAAAAAAATGTGTGATGTTTTATGACGTTCAATGACCTTTTGTGGTGTCTTCTGTTTTATTTCTAGCACAATCTGGGTACTTTGTCGGGATACTAGCTCTGTATGCATACGTGTATTACGTGTTTGTCAACGACAAAACATCATACATTTTTTTTGGTAACAAAAGTGTGCTTTTATAGTGAGACAGTTCCTTTGTGAGAGACTGTCAAGTGATCTAACTGAGAGCCTGAAGAGGTTATCACAACCAGGACTATTAATATCTAAACCACATACTACTTACAAACAATGCCACAATAGACCACTTCCTGTTACATATAGTAAGGAGCACAATGCATGGCCCAAACTGAAAAAACAACTTACCTGTGTTAGTTTGTCTAATCCAGAGTCTACAACTCTCTTTGATGCTCAGCATTCTTTTTGCTTGAAGAGAATTCCCTTGTCCTTTCTCTTCCGCACACTCTAAGCTAGCACCACTAGGATTGGCTGACTGGTCATAGCGAGATTGATTGTCTAATAGATTTACAGAGACATCTTGATCTTGTCCTTCTTCACACTCTGAGCTAGCATCACCTGAATGAGGATTCACTGACTGGATATCGTGAAGTTGAGTGTCCATTAGATTCACAACGACCTTTCGATCGAGGCACAAAAGGGTTGTATTACTCTTGAAATACTCGAACCATTGCTCAGCTGCTGAGAGGGAGAGATCTACCTGTTTAGAAGTCGGCCTACAGACAGCCATGTGCTCCTCATCAGGGTGTAGCAGGCACTGGAATCCTAGTTCGTAAGGAGAGCGAGTCAGAGATTTTGACGAGGATAGGAACTGCTTGTGTTTCATTTTGGAGATGACGTGATCAAAGGTTTGACACACTGTATTCAGTACATGTTGACAGATGTAGTGACGTGGTCTGTCCAAAGGGGGAGTGATGGTCTGGATGTGAACTTCGTATTGCTTTGGTTTCGAGATTAATGTGAGGTCATAGGTAGCATCATATTGATTAACACGAAATGTGATGCGATTTTTATACAAACATGTACTCGAGGGCTTAAGACTAGCTCCCAGTTTGCATGATGTTGACTGCTGTGGTTCCATCAGAGTCCAACCTAACTCTTCTTGAGGGACTAAACTAGCTATGGAGGCACAGAACAGGCCAAATGGTACAATACCACTCTTGAAACAGATCAGGAGGGGAGCAGGATCACCAGGACTGTGGGACACTTTGANACACACACACATCATAGTGAGACGAAGAGCCTGGGGACAAGGCTACACACATGCCCATGATAAAAAGTATGTATCTGCTCAATACAGACATAATACATTCTAGTATACAATAACAACTGAAACGAACATCATCATACCATTATTGATGTTGAAAATGTGGAATTCATTAGTCCATCCATTACTTCCATCATTATAAAGGCTGTTCTTACTAAGTGTAGCTCCTAGCTGGGTGGGAGATGTGGGGATTCCATAACCACCAAACAATGCTAAGCTCCTATCATTCACTGCAACCATTCCAGCACCCCATTTCTTCATGGGTCCAACTTCTGAAGTGAGACGCTTCCACTCCATTGTAGAGGTATCCAACTGGCTGAGAGTATCAGAGAAAGGGCCATACTGACTATTACCACCACCGTAAGAATACAGTTTATTTCCAATAGAAACACAGGCGCAACCAATCACTTCATTATGTTGTGTTCCACTTGTTTTCCTCTGGACCCATGTCTTGAAGAGACTGTCATACTCTTCTAATTCTCGAGAGAGCTTACTAATGGCGTCTTTTGAGTGGTCTCCTGTGTCTCCTAAACAAACATAGACCTTGTCACCAATACAATAGCTGCAGTGTCTTTCTCTAGGTGACGGTTCTGAACTTCATAAAGAGGAGCATCAGACTTGGCGGCCATCTCGGCCAGCTAAGCAGCCCCGCCCTTCATAAGTCAGGTGACCACAATAAACTGAGCATGCGCAATGCTCGCACAGGAAGTGTAAAAGACCACAAACATCAATTCAAAAGAAAACCAAAAATTTAATTATGCAAAAATTAAGTGAAAATAAAGTTTTCAGACAACTAGCTTCGTTTCCTATTAATCCTAGATTATTTGCTTATTAAAATGAATTGTGTATGAGGATTATAATTCTGATTAGTTGGCAATCAGTGCATACCACCAGTGACTAATTAATTAAATGTCACCGTCTAATAAATAAAGTCTCCTCCTCTAATGCTTCATTGATATCATTTGTTCTTATACATACCTAAGTGCTCTTGCCTTGGTATATTGAAACTTTATCTTTAGAAATCTGTTGAGCAACTCCATTTTCACCTATATTAAGTTTTTTTTGTAAAACGGCCTTCACCAACACTGAGGATCACATTTCTCTCAGTCACTTAATAATTGGTCTTGCTTGTGGAGCCAAGTTATCAAGGATCATGTTATCAGGAAGGGTCTGCATTTGCTCAGGTTTAAAATTGATGTTTCCGTAGCTAACAGCTAACACTGCTCCAAGACATAGGATCTGGAACTCAGTCCAAATTGTAGAGATAATCACAAACTGTATAGCGCAATCACCTTCGGATGTACAACTATTTGTAGTTATTAATAATTGTAGATCTGATCAGTATATATATATAGCTATAATAACCTGCAGCCTCTTGTAAAAAGGCACAAGCTTCACTGTATAATAAATTTTGCACATGCATGGGATTAGTTTCTAGTTATAACAATTTTTATGTTAATCCTTAGCTGACTCTGTAGAATTACAAGACTTTTTCCACGGAAAATAATTCACTTTAATTTCGAAAACCTTTGAATTCATCTTCACTCATTAATAATTATTAAACTAGGTATATTGCATATCACTGAGCCAGGATTTGTTGACTGAATAATGTTTATATTCCACATTATCATTTGATGTCATTCTATGTAGCTACTAAAAAGAATATCTGTTGAACATTAGAAGCACTAAGCTTTTGCAAATGCATTTGTTGCAAGGTTGCTATTACGATTGGAAGCACAATAGTCATGTAAGTTATCCGGTATTTAAGATTAGGTACATTTATTTTCAATTTTTATTATAACGGGTACGATCAATATTACCAAATAATTTTTAATAACTCAAAGCTTGAGCCAAAATGCAAACAATGACATAACAATAATCATAATTCACGCAATGACAGTCACTAACTGGTGTAACAATAGAACACATGCAATAAACTATAAGACTTTTTACTAAGCTATAAAACTTTATATACCATAATAAAAATGAATTCACACTTTCATAGAAAACAAAATGCACACATAAGTAAATAACTATGAGGACAATAATAGCACACCCTCTANTGTACACATGGCAGTGAATGTGCTCATCCATGCATGTTATGTGCTTTCATTGTCTCCAGGTACCTGGTCATCTCCTCCCATGACTGGCTCCAGACCTCCTCCCTGTGATGAATTCTCATTCACTAGTGTGGATGAGAACAGGGCAGTGCTCTTTGGTGGTTACCAACCAGGACATGATCGGGTCAATGATCTCTACATCATTGATTTCAATAGTATGGTATGTGAATAGAGATAATACATACATGTCAACTATAATCAGTATCTATACATGTCACGGTGTTATGTGACCATAATTTTTTAATTATGTAATTAATATGCTATTGTGTTGCAATTGTATGGATTATTGTTTGGCCTCTATATGTGTATTGTCTTGTGAACACATGCATTATTGTAATTTTGTTGAATTTGTTACAGTTTTACTGATGTATGATTGTGTGATGACAGTTGTTGTCCCACTTTCTTCCTGTACTACAGCATTGGACTAAGATTGAGCCGAGGGTGGGGGAGTCATGGCCAGAGAGAAGAAGTGATCATGCTGCTGCTTGTTTATGCCATGGTGGGGAGCACCCCCAGCTACTCATATCAGGTGGGAGGGGCAATGGTGTTACTATACTGAGGGACTATTGGCTGTTTGATTTGACATCCAGGAAGTGGAAGAAGGTGAGGTGATGTAACTGAAACAGAATTAGATGTTAGGCATAATGATAATTAATGCTATACATGCACTGTTAGAACATTAGCCCTGCAGGGTTGTTTTCATACTGTATAGCGGGAAAGTTTTGCTGATGTCTCTAGTCAAGCATTGTTTATAACTTTCACGGATGAGCTGTTTAAGCTCAAATGTATCTACATTATGGAAAATTTTGCAGATGAAAATTTTCATGGATGGATCGTGATTCGCAAAAACCGCAAAAGTTAAACCTTGTAAAACCTGTCCGCTATACCATTATAGTTACATAATTTATTGCCAATAAGAGTTATTCACATATACTCACATGAATCTCTTGTTATGAATATAATCTCATAATCATAGCTCTCACTGCCTGATGATGTACAAGCTCAAAGATTTGACCATTCTATCACTGCCATTACCTTGGGACCAGGACTAGTGGAGGTCATTATGTTTGGAGGGAAGGGTCAGTTAGGTGGAAAGTTATCAGCAACCATCATTCTTAGATTTAGTAAGTTGTGTACATATGTATACTGTAAAAGTATTTATACTCTTTACCATGTAGTTGTTTACATGCATGTATACTACAAACCTCATTAAACATTCTGATTGACAATGCTAACATAGTCTTAACTCCTGTTCATTGTTTGTCCTATCTTTCTCCTCATGTAGAGTTCACTGGGGAGTGGTGGGACCTGGTGGATGTGGTTACCAACAAACAGAGAGCCAATGAAGTAAAAACAGGTATATGGTACAGTTGTTGTCCCACTCTTCTTCCTGTACTACAGCATTGGACTAAGATTGAGCCGAGGGTGGGGGAGTCATGGCCAGTGGGAAGAAGTGGACATGCTGCTGCTTGTTTAGGCCATGGTTGGGAGCACCTCCACCTACTCATATCATGTGGGGTGGACAATGGTGGTAGTATACTGAGGGACTGTTGGCTGTTTGATTTGACATCCAGGAAGTGGAAGAAGGTGAGGTGATGTAACTGAAACTGCATGAATTAGATGTTATGCATAATGATAATTAATGCTATACATGCACTGTTAGAACATTAGCCCTGCAGGGTTGTTTTCATACTGTATAGCGGGAAAGTTTTGCTGATGTCTCTAGTCAAGCATTGTTTATAACTTTCACGGATGAGCTGTGCGAGCCCATATGTATATCTACATTATGGAAAATTTTGCAGATGAAAACTTTCATGGATGGATCGTGATTCGCAAAAACTGCGAAAGTTAAACCTTGTAAAACCTTTCCGTTATACTGTAGTTACATAATTTATTGCCAATAAGAGTTATTCACATACACTCACATATATTCACATGCATCTCTTGCTATGAATATAATCTCATAACCATAGCTCTCACTGCCTGATGATGTACAACCTCAAAGATACAACCACTCTATCACTGCCATTACCTTGGGACCAGGACTAGTGGAGGTCATTATGTTTGGAGGGAGGGATCGATTGTTTGGAAAGTTATCAGCAACCATCATTCTTAGATTTAGTAAGTTGTGTACATATGTATACTGTAAAAGTATTCATACTCTTTACCATGTAGTTGTTTACATGTACTACAAATCTTATTAAACATTCTAAACTAATTGATTGACAATGCTAACATAGTCTTGACTCCGGCCGGCCTGTTCATTGTTTGTCCTCTCTTTCTCCTCGATCATGTAGAGTTCACTGGGGAGTGGTGGGACCTGGTGGATGTGGTTACCAACAAACAGAGCAAATGAAGTGAAAACAGGTATATGGTAACATCTTTAATTTTAATGATTTAAAGGGTCAGTAAAATGGCGCCATGGCAGTGAAACCAAAATCTCGATCTGATTAGTCAAAATACGTAATTGGAATGATACTGTAACTATTTCACATACTTGCCAAGATTAGCACATATTGATGATCGCACAGCTCATAGATAATACAGAATTTACCACTGAAAATCAGATTCAGCTGGATGAATAGGCCTTTGCAAATTATGCTTAATTTTTTGCCCATTATGCTATGCTCTAATGCTCACAATTTCACCTATTATGCTCCACAATTTTACCTATTATGCTCAAGATTTTCCTGTTTAAAATCCATTATTTATCATGCGTTCATACAAAATACACATCATCCGCCAAGATATCCAGATCTTTTTTGATTTCAATTTGACACAACGGCTGTTAGGATAAGATGCAATTGTTAAGCAATATTATAAGGTGACTTATCTAGAATAAACTATGTATTGATTATTCAAACCTACAAAGTTAGTATGAAAGTGTTCAATCTATAATTTTTGCTCAAATTATGCCAGGAATTCACCTATTATGCCAGCATAATTCTCTGATTCTAATGCTTACCTATTATGCTCAAAATTATGCTAGCATAATTTGCAAAGGCCTATGGATGAACCAACAAACTAGTGGATAGTAATTTTAGAGCTTTTCATGAGCCTTGGTGAACTTGTAGTCACTCATGTGGAACATTCACTAGACTTTTTTTAAGGGTGTGGTCATAAAAAAATAAATAAATAAATTAAAAAAAAAATTAAAAAAAATGCCAGCAAAGACAACAAGGGCTGCTAGTGCTGCTGTGAGTCAAAGCTCCAAAAAGAAAGCTTCTAGCAAGCAGAAAGGTCCTGTCATATGTGGAATTTGTGAACAACCAATCATTGACCCTTCTGACAAAGAGAAAGGACAAGACTCCCTTTACTGTGAAGGCAAATGCAAGATTTGGATTCATAGGACATGTGCAGGGATTACAAGGCAAGCTTTTGAACATATAAACAATTCAGATAAGCCTTTTCTATGTAACTTCTGCAATCAAGATATGCATGCAAAAGAAGTAGAATCCCTGAAAGAGACAATTGCCAGTCTCAAACAGGAAATTTCACAGCTGAAATCCAAGCATTCTCTCTCAAATGAAAGTGCTATGTCTCTTCGCCATTCTGGTACTGCTTCTAAACCAAGTTACTCAAGCATAGTCACATCTAAACTCGATAGCCAATCTCCAATACCTGCTAGTGACAACAAAAGCCAGAATAAGTCTGAAAAGAAGTTGAATATAGTGCTCCACGGTATCAATGAGTGTCCAGAACGCACTAGCAGACATCTACGACTAACATCTGACTTAGAGTCAGCCTTTAAAGTGTTCAACTCCGTAGCACCTAGTGTCACCAAGGCATCAGTCCGTGACTGCATGAGGCTGGGCAAATATAATTCTTCTAAGAATCGCCCGATCCTAATCAAACTAAATAGTGTTTATGACGTCTCACAAATTCTAGCCAACAGAGCTAAACTCAAATCCTTCCCAGGTATTTCCATTAAACCGGATATGACCCCCCAAGAAAGATTGACAGAATCGCTTCTTCTTAAGGAAAGATTCAATCTAATATCCAATGGAATACCTAGGTCAGCAATAAAAATTCGCGGTCCAGTTCTCTATGTTAACAACCATAAGCACGGTACAGTTCTAAATTCTAAGTATCAAAGCCTAGAGGAAGGTCGCGAACACTCACCGTCAAAATCTCCATCAATCACAATACTAAGTTCAACCTCGAATAATGAATCTACTCTAAATGTAAACACTATTGACCATGCAAATGAATCAGAAACTGATTCGCAATCATGACTATCGTCTTCATTTAAAATACATGTAAGTCTTTGGAATGCACGCAGTATTAACAATAAAACATCGTTTCTACAATCGCTGATTTTGGGTACTCCTAATCATATTTTCTGTATAACTGAAACCTGGCTGAATGATCTATTATTTGATAATGAAATTGTACCTCCTAATTATTGTATATACCGTCGTGATCGTGGTTCAAGAGGGGGTGGGATTGCTATTCTAGTACCTAACACGATAAACTCACACCTAATATCTATTCACAACAATCTCGAACTAATGTCTGTTCAAATTTCTCTGGATTCTAAGTTTACGCTTATTTGTGCCTACATACCTCCCTCTTCAAATGAATGTCAATTACAGGAACTAATAAATGAAATAAATTCTCTCCCACCTGATCACGACACAATAATTGTTGGAGACTTCAACCTTCCGAACATCAACTGGTCAACACAATCAGGCTCTACACCTCTCACTACATCTTTATGCAACACTCTTTTTAACTACAACTTCATTCAACTAATACAAGGTCCAACCCACAGACAGGGCAACACCCTCGACATTGTACTGACAAATGTTCCAAACAGAATATTTAACATTAATACGGATTCAATTGTATGTCAATCAATGTCAGACCATTACCTCATCAGTTTTGATGTTCTAGACACTTGTGCAGACACATCACCTAGTCAAGCTACTGAGAGCTGCCTTGACAAGAACTTTGACTACTCACGTGCCGACTTCAACGCCATGCAAAATGAATTTTGTGACTTCCTATACTCTACTTCCAACTTCCGTAATGTGAACTTAATTACTGCTTGGCGCACCCTAAAGTACGTGATCATCAACGCACGCGACAAATACGTTCCATCTTACAAAGTATCTAACCACGAGCCAAAATGGTACACTTCTGAAGTTAGACACTGCATTGAACGTCTTAGAACTGTACAAAGAAAAATCAATAAGAAACGGACTCGATCCTTATAGGCTAACCAAACTTACTACTCTGAGTTCCGAATTGCAATCGGCAATTGAAACAGCTAAACTAAGGCATATTCAACATCTTACGTCTAACTTCTCAAATGCTCCTCGCAAGCTGTACAGCCATCTTCGATATCTAAGTAAAGTTAATTCAATACCTACTTCTTTTTACCACTCAAACTCACTCATCACTAATCCTGAGCAAATAGCAAATTTATTCAACACATACTTTAATTCGACATTTACTACAAGTGACTACTCACTGCCAAGTCTCCATCAACTATATCAGTTAGCCCCCAACTTAACACTATCTCACTAGATCTACAAGAAATATTTGAAATTCTCTCTACACTCGACTGTTCAAAATCCCCTGGTGATGATGGAATAAGCCCTACCATTTTGAACAAATGTGCACTATCACTAGCTGAACCAATAACTGAAATCTGCAACCTTAGTCTTAATGCATGTCTGTTTCCACCAGCATGGAAGATACACAAAATAATTCCAATCCCCAAAAAGGGTGATCTTCATGACATTAAGAACTTTCGTCCAATTTCACTATTACCTCTAATATCCAAAGTGATTGAAACAGCTACATACAACAAACTAATCAAATTTGTCCGCCCACTGCTTAATAAACATCAATTCGGCTTTCTTAAACAAAGATCATGTTTAACACAGCTTCTTTCTTTTATTGGAGAGCTGACAAATAACTTTGAGCAGAAAACAACTTCTGACGTCATCTACCTAGACTTTCAAAAAGCTTTTGACAAAATTCCACATCAGGAACTCCTACATAAGCTCTGGTTGATAGGTATAACAGGACCTCTGTGGCTATGGCTGAAGTCGTATCTCACTGATAGAACTCATTATACTTATTTTCTTGGAAAAGCATCAACTAGTCTACAAGTAAAATCTGGTGTGCCACAAGGAAGCGTACTAGGTCCCTTGCTTTTCATCATTTATATATAAATGATCTTCCTCTCAGTGTTCCATCAAGTATACCATATATTTTTGCTGATGATACTAAAATATTAAAACAGATTATATGTCACTCTAACTCTAATGAACTTCAAAGTGACCTGAACAATCTGCACCAATGGTGTAATGCTTGGAAACTGAGACTAAATATGTGTAAATGTGCTGTACTCCATTTCAGCCACCGGCAACTTCCTTCGTCGTCTCATCAACAATACAGTATTGGTTGCGAGGTGCTAACAACATCTATGATGTAGCGTGATCTGGGTATTCTAGTCACTACTAATTTGTCTTGGTCCAACCATTATAATTATATTTGCTCTAAAGCATATCGTGCACTCAATCTCATTCGTAGAACACTTCCCCTTAACTCACCTGCATCAACCAAGAAAGCACTTTACATATCTCTGGTTCGCTCCCATCTTTCATACTGCTGTCAAATCTGGAGACCCTACCTGATTAAAGACATAGAACAACTAGAAAGAATCCAGAGAAGAGCAACTAAATACATACTACCAGGCTTAGACTATAAAACTAGACTTATACAACTGAACCTACTACCACTGATGCTATGGCTCGAGCTCCAGGATGTATTTTTCTTTATAAAATGTATCAAGAGTCCTTCTGATAACTTCAACATTTTTGACTACGTTCGCTTCTCCACAAACAGTACAAGAGCTTCCTCAGCAAACAAACTTGTCCCAAATCCCACTTACTACCGATCTTCACGTCACTTCTACTGTAATAGAATTGTTAGGATTTGGAACAAACTCCCTAATGAACTAACCATTTCTACAATAACTTCTGACTCCTTCTCTACAACTAAGTCTAAACTATACAAGTACTTTGAATCTCATTTCTATTCTCATTTCAATGGCAACAACACATGCTCCTTTCATTTCATCTGTCCATGCAGTCNAGGAAGGTCGTATTGAGCTGGGATCGGTACCATTGTGATCAGCACAAAGAGATCTTTCAAATGATATATTTTGATGCCAGATTTAAATTTTGATGAAATCATCAAAAACCATGGATTATAGCCTTTGATCAAGTGCGATTTTGACAAAAATTACCATTTTCCAGTTTCACAAGTAAACCATATCATTTGAAAGCTCTCATCACTGTGACCACAATGGTGCCAGTCCCATCTCGATACGACCTTCTTAGGCTGTATAAGCCTGGTAATGTGTTGCTGGGTTCTGGTTTTTGATGATTTACATCAAAATGTGTTCAATTTCATGTTTATAGTCAACAAACTTTCATAGCTATTTCAGTATTTATTTTGAGATCCATATGGTGTTTACCAAAGCATATGTAGAAGAATTAATGTGGTTTAGATTTTCATTCCATGGTTTCTGGACCTTTAAAAGCTGCAGTCAACTAAAACTAGCTTTTAGCATTGAGTTTTACTGTTGCACAATTAACCCACAGCTAAGAGTACACCAGATTGAGGCATGCTTGTGTATTTATGCTATGTGTAACTATTTTTCTACACTCTCCCAAGTTAGCTGAATGGTGGTTTTGGTAAGGAGTACATGTATGTTACAATATTAAATCCACAAAACTGACATTTTTGCACAGCACATACGGAATGCATGTATTGCTGCATGTGCTACCACTAAAATATACAGCTATAGCGTATATATATATATATTATAGCACAAAATATTAGTGGGAATAAAATTTGGCAAATTAATTGCAAAGTGTATTATATAATTCTTGTTCTTATAGACTCTGAGAAAATTATATACACATTCATTATGATGGTTAAAATATTTCGTGTGGAATGTGACCATGCATGTGTTTTCCAAAACTTGAGCAAATTTCCAATCTTTTCATTCCCCATGCATTCTCCATTCATGCAGTAGTAGTCATGGGGTCAAACTAAATATACGTGGGTATCATTGTGTAAAGTACCAGTTCACTGTGTAGAGAGCCAGTAAAATGCTGGTCATCATTATCACAATGCTGTAGAAAATGCCAGTTTTACTAAGTTTGTAGGAGCACCCTTTCTTCTTGTTGGCTGAGACATAGTTGCCTGCAATTTCATCGTCTTGAGCCTGTTATGTGTGCATATAGTGTATTGTGATGCATAGTAATATTTATTACTTGTTAACTGAATCAGATGTATACTTTCAGTTTTACATGCAATTCAAAAAGCTGGGTTCGAATCCCAGCTAGACCTCAAAATTTTAATAATAAGTTTTCCACGTACACTGTACATGCAATGTCATAATGATAATTATTATATGCATATGCATGTATTTGTATGCTTATATAGGTGTGTCTTATAGCTATAGTTGGCAGCCTGATATATACATATAGCAAGCTTGTAAGTTTGAGTGTTAGCACCATAATAATTATTGTTTTTGCAATATTGTTTTTAAGACGCTATTGATAATAAAATCCAAATGGGTCTCCTCACTGTGTATATGTATGCTTGTATAAACTAGCTTACACTTTTTGCATAATAGATGGCTGTACAGGTACAGATGAGAGGTAGCCCCCAACCAAGGACAATAGCTATGATGCTGGAAATGACTGCCAACACAAAGCCGTTGTCGTTGACTGTGACGTATCTTGTTGTTGCTATGGGGTGAGGCTGTCTTAGCTCCACTACCCTCGGCTGTTGGATTAGTACCGTCTTTTCTAAAAATCAGAAATAAAGAAAAGACTAAAACTAATAGAAACCTGAAAAGGATCAGTTTTTAGGATACAAAAGCGTACAATTGCAAAAAAGAGTCAATTCCATTCATTCATGTGGCCATAAAAAGTATATATCTACCGAAATACAATGCATTTTTCTACCACCAACATGCAGTTGCTGTATTATAATTAATCCTTTTTACAGAAATTATCCATAATCTCTCACCATTTGGGCCTTCCATAGTTCCTGTAACTGTAGTCTAATAATAGTAATTAAACTCTTGGGGGCTTATTTATGAAAAGGCAGACTTTTTAACCTACATATTCATCTTATATGATTGTACAAGTGTTCAGGTATGTTTGCATTAGTATTCATGCATGGTGATTGTTGTCTGCTCCAACTATTTCTTATTCATAATACTGTGGATGGTTTACATGCTGCGGAGGGGAATTTTTTGCCTGCTTATGGTAATAATTTAATTTATGTCTATATAGCTATATTTCCTGTTTGAGAAGCAGTACATGTACATCAGCTGATCTGATTATTGTATATAGAGATTCAAGTGTTGTATATATAGGCCTTTAAAGTCAACCATCTGATGAGTGTTCTATATTCATGTTTGGTTACTCAAGCCCCCATTGTATTATTGTTAACCCTTGCTGTGTGCATGTGCAGCAAGAGTTACCTATGGTATAGTTGCATGCTTTGTCATACCAAGGTAAAATAATTATCGAGAAAAATTATGCGTAGCATTAACAAAAACCTGCACTGTTAAAAATGAGGTGTTGCAAAACACCCTTGAAGTTCGGTTACAATACACCCTTAAGGGTGTAAGCATGGAAAGGTGTTTGATACACACCCCTANGTAGTTCCTGAGATATCTGGCTCTTCAGCGTCTGACAAAACTGACAGTGTATCAGAGTATAGGTGTGTCTTATAGCTGCAGCCTGCCACTATAATTATATAGCAAACTTAAAATCAACTTTTGTTGGAGAATGCATGATCAAGAAATTCACGAAAATATCGTACCACAAAAATTTTAAGCTATATACAGTATATCTTATGCAAAATAACTACTAATAATTTAGTTGATTGACATGATAAATATAATTCAGTTTGTAAGTTGAAAAATCAAGCTATGGAATGTAATTGTGAGTTTCAAATTTCAAAGCTTGAATATTTTGTCCATTCCTGTTCTCCGTTCTGTTACAGTAGTTATTGTTAGAGTCATTCCAGGGTGTGTGTGATATGATTGACGTAGAGTGTTATACAGATTAGTATGTTTGTAATGCTGAAGAGAATTCCAGTCCAACTGAGTCGATAGGAGCAGCTTCTCTTCTTAATAGCTGATTCGTAGTTGCCTGCAATTTCGTCATTTTGAGCCTGCCATATGTGACGTGTGTGTGTGTGTGTGTGCTTGTAATTGCCTATAGCAACCAAAATTTAATTCCTTAAGGGTCATTATTTTATTTTGTGTACATGCATGGTCGCAAACGGAACCATACGCGGAGTGGGAGTGACTACCCTTGGTTTACTAGGCCCAGAGCAACTAGGAGAGGTTTGCTCAGGTGTTATATCATCACGGGACAGGTTTTCAGGAATCCTTTGATTTTCAGCTGACTTCTTTTGAATGAATTTCTCCATGCGCTGTCTACTCCGAAGTTTTCTTCTCGACACAGCCTCAGTGGTGAGGGTGAGCATTAAATGGAGTGGTCTTAGTTCTCCAAAACAACTTGACACTAAAGCCTGATTCAAATCTTGAGAAGGACCATACTGGCGTTGCACACCATTATTCACCACAAGTCAGCTCCGTGTAATGGACGCTAAGCGCTCTGACACGGGTAGCTTGTAGGAGCTATAACTCAGTAACTAAAGCGTTTTAGAAGCTAAAAATTATATATTTGTGTAGCTAAATGATTATTCTATCTGTATAAGCTGCCATGCAAAAATTGTGTATTTTGACCAGACCTACTAAAATGGCCTAGTACACAAATTACTACATAGCGCATTATGCCAGCTTGGTTTGCTCAGAGAAGGTCACATATATTGATGCGTGCTTGTGTGAAGATCGAAGTACATAGAAATACAAACAAGAGCTAGGCTTTAGTAGAAAAATAGATAATTCTATAGCTGTAGGGAAATACTTTATGATCAAAGGGTCATGGTTGGGGATTATATGAGAGGTCTGACTTGGCTATTAGGCCCTTGATGTTACACTAACACTAGTCTTCTCAGTAACATACACTTTTTGCTATAATGATGGCAGGGCAGGTACAGACCAATGGTAGCAATCCACCAATAACAATAGCTATGATGCTGGCGATCCCAGCCAGTGCTAAATCATTTTTTGCAGTTCTTGTTGCTTTGGAGTGAGGCTCCCCTCCCACTACTGACCTTGGCTGTTGGATTAGCTCAGTGTTTTCTGGAAAAGAAGAAAAACAAAGAATATGATCATGCAGTTCTTAAAAATACTCAAAATATTGACAATTGTAGTGTTTCAATGCCTGTGTGCTCTACTAGCTCAGTGCTAAGAGCACTCGACCAGAGTTTGAAAGACTTCAGTTCGAATCCCAGCTAAATCTCAAAATTTTTATATCCATCTAAATTGAAGAAAGTAAGCAAACTCTTGTTTCGGAATTCCATGCAGGGCCAATAGTATTAGACCTTACAAAATGTAGCTAGCAACTAATGATTATTATGTTCTCTCACCATTTTGGTCTTCCATTGTTAACTCTTTATTATTAATTTTCAAAATGAGAGGCTCTTCAAACTGATACTAGCATGTTCAGCTTTGCATCTTCGTGTTAGTATGGTCACTCCTTGCCTTTGTGTTGCTCTGTATGTTAATTATTATGTGGAGGGATTTTTTCTGCTAAGCCCTGAAACACAAAAATTAAATTTTATGGTCAACTAATTAAAGCTCTAAACTAACAAGTAGAGTAACTGGGCACACCTCAAACATTCAATTATACAGTAACACCTTGCAGTAAAATAACAGTCTGTTGTCATTGTCAATTGCTGAGCTGGCAAGGCCCTTAATTACATTCCAATCACATGACCACAATACTCCTCTGCACTCATTGGGAGTAACCAACACTCCAGTGTCATACAGTATATACCTCCTCTGAAGTACCATTTAATGTTTTTGGACAAGACTAGACAAAATTAACAGCTACTTTTGAATCATTTTATGCTAAAAGACTTTCATTCTTACATAGTTCGCCTGCATACATACCAACACTTCATACCATACTTTAACAATATGAATGCTTCAGCATAACATTGGTGGCAACATGCACCAAATCAACTCCAGAATGGACTAATAGATCCTGCAACTGCTAGAGTATAACGCCTAGTATTTTTGATTATGGGCTAACTATACAAATACTGCATGCAGGACATTTTACTTGCTTTTGATTTTGAAACTTAACCCCGCCTTTTTATACAATACTATACAGGAGTTTATCAAGCTGGTAATGGAGCCAGATGCAGAAGTGACTAATTCTCCTGAGCTACTCAGTCAGTTAGTTCCAACCTCCCCTACCGCGGTCTCTGCCAGCCATGGTGGTCAGTCTGAGGGAGGGGTCACTGTGGGACCTTCTACCGGCACACGTAGTACGACTGATAGTGTTCCTGTGCGAGTTACAGGTGTGTGAAGGAATTACTGAATGGATATACTCTATATTTTTTAAATTACATTTAATATACAAAAACTTTTTGATTGTAAATCAAAACTGTATCAGAGTGCGTAGAATTAGAGAGTCAAGTTTAGCGATCCAAGTGTATACCATATAGCGGGTAAATTTGGCGGGCTTAAAATTTGGCGAATTCAGTTCCAAGCTCAATTTTGGAGGTGAAAAACCTGCTCTAATTACAAACAACGAACCTTGCGAGCTTTTAGACTGCAGTAGTAGGACAGTAGAGAGTCTATTAATTTTGTGCTAAAAACTGCTAAAGCTAGCGCTACCTGTATGTGGTTTTTGTTCTTGAATTGGTAATGGTCGTCACGATTCCCCAATTCGCCAAATTTAATTCTCGCCAAGTTTACCTGCTATATGGTAGCAAATTAAATCCAGAGTAACCTCAAAATCTCCTGGTAGAATAACCAGATTAGCCTTGTACTGAGGCCACTCCCTCAGTTTAGTGTAAGAGTGTAAAGCATCTGGGTAAGCTCTATTCCATTTATAAATTTTGCTCCCATTTGCTCAAAATCACAGATTGGTATTCATTTTCTGCTAATTGTGTTATAATAATCCTTAAAAGTCATTTTCCAGCCATTAACTGTATGATGTACTGACCCATACTTATTACATGCAGACAGTAACCCTGATTACGACGGACCAGTGGGTGGAGCCTCTGGTAGTGATGGTGACAATGACAATGGCACGTCGGACGCCACTGACGACCCTCTCCAACTGAGACTCAGGGACGACACTAACGAGTCCTCAGAGGATAATTCAGAATCTGTCATTACAGCTGGTCATAGTGGTAACCATGGTAACCAGCACCACGACGACGGTGATGATCAGCTTGGTGAAGGAGGCTCAAAGAATGGCAGTGATGATGGCCCAGGTCCTAGCAATGGGGGTGGGTGGACTGGAGAGGGTGAAATGTATGATAAGCTGGTGATCTTTGGAATAGAAGAAGGGGAAGAAGAGGAGAGCAGTGGTGGGACTAGGAAGAGAATGGTGCCGAATAAGAGCAAAAAAAGTAAGTACAGAAAGTTTTAAAGTTTTAGCTTTGTTGACAAATTTGGTGCATGGCATGGAGCATTTGTCATTTCTATAGTGACCTCATAATGTGCTCATACTTGTACTTTTTTTTCCATGGGCACTATTTAGAGATAGTAGCTCACAAACTCGTTCAGTTTGATCTTACTAGCTGCAGATATCGTCTTAGGTTGCCTGGCTACATGTGTTCACCTGTCTCATCACTCCTCTGTGTTAACTACTAACTATACTGTAGGTCCTATGAAGCCACATAAAGATGACATAGTAGAGTGGTCTAACTCAATTGAAGACGATTCTAATGACTTTCAACCTCATGCAAAGAAGAGAAGGTGTGCATTGCAGTGAGTGTGTGAGGGTATGAGGGTATATAAGGATGTGAACGTATGAGAGTGTGAGGGTATGGGGTATAAGTGGGTATGAGGTATGGGGTATAAGTGGGTATGAGGGTATATAAGGGTGTGAACTATGAGAGTATGAGGGTATGGGGTATGAGTGGGTGTGAGGGTATAAGGATATGAGGGTATAGGGTGTATGTGAGTGTTGGGTATGAGGTATGTGGATGTGAGGGTATAAGGATATGAGTGGGTGTGGGGTATGAGGATGTGAGCTTAGAGGGTATATGGGTATTTGTACCATGGTTAAGCTACACATCAAAGGAAAAGCAGCTGATACAATACTCATATACCCTATCCAAACCTTTGAAGTCATACACAACCTAGGGTGTATGAGCCAATACACCCTCTTGTTTGTATAAGTACATCTGAACAAGCTATACCATGGTACAAGCCAGCTGTACTATGGTTTTTCAGGGTGTATGGGTTGTAACCTTCGTGCTGTAGCTAAAATGGAATCCCTCGGGCTTCGCCCTCGTGAATTCCATTATAGCTACAGCCCTCAGGTTACAAATCCCATACACCCTGAAAAACCATAGTACAACTATTACATGTGGGTGTGGGGTATGGGGTATATGAATGTGAAGGAGAGAAGGAAGGGGGGGATATGATTTGATTTGAAAGTCCACAACATTGTCAACTATTGTACAATATGTATGTTCAAGCTTGACCCTTTTTTTATGCCAGATCTGTTGATACCACGTTGAATAAGTATTTGTTTTTGTTAATTGTTTACTTCGAGCAATATTATGTGTAAACATGACACATTATTTGATGACAATAGTGACAATACATTCACACACACACACACACACACACACACACACACACACACACACACACACACACACACACACACACACACACACACACACACACACACACANTGCTCTGTGTGTAGGACTACAATTCGAGGTAGACTGGAAGAGCTCTCCAAGAAGTTGCAATCAGTTGAAACAGACCAGTCCTCATCAGCATGTTCAACTCCTGCCAAGACACTACCAGGTATTTCATGCTGGCAGTCACAAGCTATACCGTATAGGGGGAAATTTTCGTGGGGGAAAATTTTTGCGTTTTCATCTTAAATAGAAATTTGCAGGGAATTTTTCGTGGATTGCGTCTCAACATTATGTGACGACCACATACCTTACAAATTTCGTAGGGGAAATTTTCGCGGAAAGCTGGCTAACCGCGAAATTCGCAAAAATTTTCCACCACGAAATTTCCCACTATATGGTATTATAATGCTAGAGACTAAGCTTTGTGGCACACAAAGTGTGTGAAATCAAGTGTAGTTTTAGCATCGGTGAATCGCTCTTTCCAAATAATAATTTATTTATATGCATTTGCAGTTTACTGGAAGTTTCTTTTTATGCTTGCATATCAGTGTGACAATATTGCAACAGTCCGATGCTGATTTTTCCATAAAAACTAAACTCAAACTTTATTTTGTGCACATGCATGACATTGCATGCAGATTTTGTACAATATGAACATAATAATATGATACTGCTCTCAGCCCAGCTCCCTCGTCTGACTCTCAACTTCAACAAGGAGAAGCTCCACCAGCCGAGACCAGACATCAAACCCCCTAAGGTGCCATGGACCCAGGACGAGGTGGGCTTCCTCAGAGCCGGGGTGCAGAAATACGGAGAGGGAAAATGGAAGAAGATTTTGGCCGAGTATCCGTTTTCAGAGTATCGTACCAACGTCCACCTGAAGGACAAGTGGAGGAACATGGGTGGACCTCGAGATCGCGGGAGACAATGGTAGCATTGATCAGGTCAATGGTTTACTGAGTTTAAAGTATGCACATGCAACGTTGTGTTATGGTACATATGGGACAATGATGAAGGAGTATAATATTCTTGTTGTGCAAATTAATTCTCTATGTTTATTCCGAGTGATTTTGTTTTTTACCTTTGTTGATTGCTAGCTTCATTTCATGCAAACATTATGACAATACTTCTCGTACTTTTCCCAATAATTATTAAAATCAGTTAACTCTTTGCATCGATCCAAACACTGATAACACAACAAAAATTTAATGAGTATGAAAGAAAGATCTGCAAAGCTCTAGGGAATTAACAGTGCACGCACGTGACGTACTGCTATGTAACAAAACAGTAAACTTGACTATGTATGTATTATAATGTAAGTAAAGTTTGAGTAAATAAAAACAATTGGATAATTTAAATGTGCGCTATAGTTACAATAGAGTTAGATATATATGAGCATTATAATAATATTATTATAAACAAAAATTATTGTACAAAAGTAATGCATGACTATATAGTATGGATATTAAATTCAAATCCTTTCTATGTACTATACTGTGTGTGATGAGTGCAGTCATACTTGGTGTTTATCTGTGAGGCCAGCACCCTCTCTCCCATATCCTCAAGAGCCCTACTCAGTTTACCCCATGAAGCTTGAGTGTCACTGCGAAGCCACTCATCAATGAGTTCATCTCGCTGTCTTGATGTCCCAAACTCTCTGTAATCGATCCTGATTGAGTCCAGAGTGTGTTTCTCTATTCCCAGCATCACTCCCAGTCTATGCCAGTCAATCAGAGAGTGGAGAGCAGTTGTGATATTTAAGTAGGTGAGAGGTTTAGCAGGGGATACGACTATAAAAAAAGAGAAATAATAATAATAATTATTATTGTCATATAAATACACTCTCTGAAAATCAAAATGTGCACATGTACTGTAATACTATAGTTAATTACCTATAGTAATTATGTTAGCTTAATTATTATTATTAATTGACTTGCCAACTTCAATCCACAGCCCATAGTTGTCTTCAACGCTCAGTACTCCTCTTGCCTGAGAATTCTCTTGTCCTTTCTTTTCACCTTTGAAGCTAGCATCACCAGCCTGAGGATTCATTGACTGGGTATCACGAGGTTGAGTGTCCAGAAGATTTACAACCACATTTCGATCGAGGCACAAAAGAGTTGTGTTATTTTTGAAATAGGCAAACCATTGTTCAGCTGCTGATAGAGAGGAATCAACCTGGTCAGGGTAAGGCCTACAGACAGCCATGTGCTCCTCATCAGGGTGGAGTGGGCACTGGAATCCTAGTTCGTAAGGAGAGCGAGTTATGGAATTTGAGGAGGACAGGAACAGCTTGTGTTTCATTTTGGTGATGACATCATCAAAGGTTTGACACACTGTATTCAGCACATGTTGACAGATGTAGTGACGTGGTCTATCCAAAGGGGGAGTAATAGTCTGAATATGAATTTCATATCGCTTTGGCTTCGAGATTAATGTGATGTCGTAGCTTCCACTGTATCGATTTACACGAAATGTGACGCAGTTTTTGTACAAACTTGTACACAAGGGTTCAAAACTATCTCCTTGTGTACCTGATGTTGATCGCTGTGGTTCCATGAGAGTCCAACCTAGTTTCTTTCGAGGAACTAAACTAGCTATGGAGGCACAAAAAACACCAAATGGTACAATATCACTCTTGAAACGGATCAGGAGGGGAGCAGGATCACCAGGACTGTGGGACACTTTGAGATCACTTTCTTGGGCTGATGGAAGAACAGCAGGCATAAAGTAAACAACATTTTCATCACAGACTTCAAGCGCACATTCTAAATGAGGTAAAGCAGCACCACTTTCTTCTGGAAAGATACGGGCTATGATATAGAGGTGTTCAAGAAGCTTAACAAGCTGTGGTAAAGGGAGGATGCCACTTTTCAAGTTCTTTGAAAGTTTCTGGATGTCATTGAAGCGAAACTGGCCTGCTTGATTGAACTTATCACATGCAGCTTTTCCTACAGGCCCAAACTTGAATGTGTTTAAGATGAGCTCCGTTACACTGTCAAACACTATCTGTGGATCACATATCACTGTGTCTTTCAGCTCCTCTACATCAGGGTAGTACATCAGCACTCCAATGCAATGGTGTAAGAACCATATTGCTTCTTGGACATCATTTACATGAAGTTGATGAGCGATTTCTTCACATTGAGACAAGCTGATGGTGGCTTTGCCCATTCTTCGAAGGAAGAGACCAAACATGAGCCAGGAAGCTGGAATGGGAACCTCACTGAAATTGTGTAGAATAACTTCTTCAATTCGTTTTTGAATCCTTTTAATTTCATCCTCACCACCTTCCATGTTGTCCACATCAAACATGAGTTGGTCATTGGAAGCATATTGTAAGAGATTCCAGTCTGTTTCAAACAGATCTGTCTCTAAAATCTCCTTTAGCTCTTTCCGTAGCACTGTGTCTATTTGCTTGACTTTAAATTGCTTTTCTTCTGGACTGCCTTCAAGCTTGTCTTTGTACGTACCAACTAGCATTGCAGCCTGGGATTGCTGAGAAGTGATCTGTTTTCTTTCTGGTACACTTGTAGTGGAGCTGGTGTCAGATCCAAAGCAGGCTATGCTTGATAGAACCTGAAAGATGACTTCTTGAAAGGTGTAGGAGGACTCACCGAGGGACACCTCTTCATTATCTTCGCTGACATACTTGATCTTGTACCTTTGCTTCAACTCTTGATCCAGACGAAGAAAGATGAGGTAGAGAGCTGGGCCAATTGTCAACATGGGTAACATCTCGATGAAGGCAGGTTGCCCACCAGTGTCCACCATGTTGAGTAGGATGGTCTTCTCCAGTAGGACTCTTACTTGCTGTTGACCGGCACGGGATTTCAGAACATTATTGAATGTTTGGAATGCTCTTTCCACTTCAGGATCAATAGGATCTGGTATAGAATCATCTGTTATTATTTCACACTGATCAGATTTTGCTATGCTGACAACATGCACGTCTGTTTCTGAAGTATTCAAGTTAGTAAAAAGTGCTTCTTGTGATAGCTCTGCCGAAGCTAAATCCCTTCCTTGATAATGAGCATTTTCATCTTCCACTGGTTGTGGTTTATCCTGTGCTGATTCGGTTTTATATCTTCTTACGCTTCCCTCACTGATAAACTGATAAAGAAGGTGTAACTCTTCATCCAAATCGGTCTTCTCTGCACCATCACTTCCAACAACTCTCCATGTATTCTCGGAGATGGCAGCTGATTCACTAGTCATTTTCTCTTCAGCTAGCTTCACAACAATGTTGTGAGCATCGACTGTACCAGTACTCGGCTGCTGAATAGCTTGGTCAATGAGGTTGATTATTTCCCCAATCAAACGTCTCCTCAGTGAAGTTTTACCAGCACGTGGTGGTCCGATCATTAGGAGCTTTAGATATTTGATAGCTATGCTCAGACCATCTTGTAAGGCTTGTTGATAGGCTTCATAGTGCCTTTGGTCTTCTTCTTCCTTAGCTAATAATAGAAATATAGAGACGTGATATTTAAATTTATGCCCATGGATGGCATTGTGCATTACAGGCTTACAGCATCAAGTACATGAACATTAGCAAGCTTTACAGACTTTAGATCAAACAGTCCATTCCAGGATTTTTGGGCAACAAATTTGTTGAACATAGTACATGACATAATACAAAGCTAAAAGTCTAGAACTAGATCAGATATAGCAAGACGCAAACTGAGACTACAATATATACACACAGAGAGAGGAGATATAGAATGTATAGCATGACCTTGCATGGATGTGGGCAGAGCAATAATTATTGGGCCTGGTATACCTGGTTTCAATTCGTCTTCTTTCTGTCTGTTGGTAGCCACATCCACCAGCCACAGGTCCTTAATCTGCTGTGTGAGGCTGTTGAGAGTCTTAGTGACAGCTGCAGCTGCTGCTCTAAGGTCTCTTAGGGCATCCTTATCACCATGGGCCGCCTGAGCAGCCAACAGAACCTTCTTTACAGCTAAGGCCAACATCTTGCATGGTTCTATGAGCTGCTTCTGACATAGGAGGGAGTCAATAGAGGGGGTCACCACCTGCAAGGGGCAGTCAGGTATAGGGGAGTCTGTACCAGATTCTAAAACCTACACACTATATAATATAGCCAAGGATCGATGGATCTTGGCAAATTATTCCCGAAATAATTTGAGTTGAGAATAATAGGTACACATTGATTCTGTGAGAATAATAGGCTGTACTTTAGGAATAATAGGTAAATTCTCAGTGTTGTGAAAACTTACATTGCTTAAAATGCCCAAAAAACTGAACTGCTGGGCGCTTTTGGGGTTAAGACTAAAAGCCAATAGAATTAATTGCTAATCTTCATTAGAAAACTGCATAATTATGATTATCGATGCATTACAACAATTGTATGTAAAAAGAAAATGAAAATTTGCTAATTATTGGGGGTGTGAACTCTCACCAAGGACTTTGGATGTTATTAAATTTTTATTTGATGAATTTATGTACTAAAATAATGTTTGTGTCTGAGAATAATACAAGAATACACAGCCAAAAATTTTGAGAAAATTCGGTCCCGAAACGGGAACGATAACAGTACTAAATCGGGATATGAATTTTTAATCGATTCGGGCACTTGGGGCAGCGCTTGCAGCACCCCGTATCAGTGATGTAACATTCGGTGCTGTTTCGTGATCGTAAATACATGCACTGTTTTAGCACTGTTGTAGCATCGGTATTGTATCAGTTTTATGATTACATTACTGTTTCGTTTGAAGGCAAAAATATAATTTTACATTGAAAAATGTGACAAACAACATAAGAGATTTACAGCACACAGTTGGCAATTTGAGTTTGTTGAACTGGCAGTTTACAGAAGTGGAAAGTCAGGTTTGAAGGTTTCTTTCTCCTCCAGTTTGGCCAATTAGGTGCTGTATAGTAGTGTACAGTGATCTGTTGTAAAACAAGGCATTAATGAAAATCATTTCTTTACCAATGTACTGAATTATTTTTTACCAGTATTTCTGGAGAGATGATGAGCAGCTGCAGCGAGTCTCGGGATGATGTAGAATGTACTAACAGGATATTGTCTGACCATTTCTGTATGTATGTGTAACATTATACAAGTCTTCAATAGTAATCTTTATGTCAATTCATTACTAGTGCTAGCTTACCTTTTCTGAACTTGCATGGACATAGTCTAGTCCTAGACCCCGCCTAGGACTAGACTAGCATGGACACAAGTCGATAATTTGCTGTCAATAAGCTTCAGAATGCCTAAAAACATGAATAGTAATACATGTATTGCATCAGCTCGCAGTCAAGTGGTTGTTATCTATCAATTCAAAGCTATAGCTTACCTCCAACTTGCATGGGCTTCAGGATAGAATGCAATGCCTAATAAAAAAAAATCATGTTTGCTGTTGTGGTGCATACTAGCATTGAGTTTAGCTTACCTCCCACTTACAACACAGGTTAGCTTCTGAATGCCTAATAATGGAGATGGTAAAGCTTATTATAAGTTGTTTAAGCCAAAAGACTTTCATACCTTGGAGGTTTCCTTGCTCTGTGTTCCCAAGCAAAAATTTCTCTGAGCGCTGGCCCTTGAGGTTGCTACGTAATTACGTCATACATTATAGCTCGCGATTGCGCATGCGCAGTAAGCGAAAGCAGAAAATAAGATTTTTTTTTCTTGTGGAGTGCACTTGGCACAACTTGAGGCTTAATCACTTCCATAATGATGATTTCAAGTCCGGAGAAATGGCTTGTTGTCTATTTAGAGTGCCTACACACCTGCTTGATCAGGCAAACATCCATAATTTATTCATGTGGCTGGGAGATCAACTGCTGTAGTAAATTATAAATTTCAGAGGCTCTCTCGACTGGACAAAGCCAGCTGTCTTCAAACCACAGAGGAATTCAAGTCCAAATAACGTTAGCCTCGTTCCCAGGCCTCTTTTTGGGTCTGGGAAAGAGGCTAAAATACCGTATGAGCAAGAGTCATGATAACATGATCTGTACAGTATCGATTTTTCAGCATTGAAAAGATACTGTAAAAATTCGTTGTCGTTTCGAGCTCTGAAATCCATTATCGTTTTACCAACGGGAGGTTACGGGATAGATACAGCCTTGAGAATCCTGTACTGGATCAGTACCGTTCGCTTCGAGATCGAGCCAATCATGTTTATTCGGTAAAGTATCGTTATCGAAATTTCTTCGTGCCTGTTACGTCATCGTAAATCGATATCAAACTGTCCCCGAAAGGCATTCGGGGTCGAATCAGTACTCGAAATTTTTGGCTGTGTAAATCAAATGACAAAAAAATTGCTGTGTCAGCAATATTTTGATGCACGTGATCGTGTCCAACCTCCTCTGGGTTTACGTGTGACATAAATAGGCGGAGATAGGGGCGTGTCTACATCTTTCCAGGTTGATTTCTCTTGATTTCACTGCGATTTCTCTGTGATTTCTATTGATTTCTTGTGATTTCTGGGCAAAGCGTACGAGATTTCCAGCGTTGCGGGCCCCTCGATCTATACACAGCTAAAAAAAACAACAACAAAATACAACACAAAGTTTCCAGCTGTCATGTATAGAGCTTCATATATAATATAGTTCACATGATTCACCACCAATTAACTGACACCTGCAGGCAAAACAATGGAGGGTTAATAATGGATCACAAACAATATTAGAATAGTTGACAAATATTGCATATTATGTGTTATATATGGTGTGTATTATGTAGCCCCAAAGAGGCTATAATCATATCATTGTGGTCATGGATAGAAAGCACAGGGTGGTTTATGTGCTATACACACACCTGCATACATTAGGTTGCCTTGGTAGTACACTTGTCTTTAGAGATCTGCTCAGCAATTCCAGTTTGACCTATTTCTTGTAGAGCCTTCGCCAACACACACCAAGAGAGAGAAACTCCGCTTTTTTCTATCACCTGGTCTTGTTTGCGGAGCCAAGCTATCACCATGTCATCAGGAAGGATCTGCATATGCTGAAGTTTGAATATGTCCAACCCTAACACCCCTCCAAGACGTAGGATCTGAGCTCTGTCCAATCTGTAGAGATAGCCACACACAGTAGCCCAATCACCTTCATCTGTAGTCATATAAAAAACAAAACAAACAAACTTGATGAAAGTTAAGGCATAGAATCACAATGAGTTCACATGTCCATGTTGGCAGTAACTTCAAAGTTGCTAATATTAATACCTATAGCATTATAAATCTCACCTATCACTGTAGTTGGTGATGATTTGCAGCCTAAGTTTGTGACATACATGACATTGTATGAGATGACTTGCAAAATATTTAATTGTAATCATCATGCAATAACACTAACTATAGTTATTACTTAGCACATCTATAATAGTTAGCCTCATTCCCATGGAAGCTCATTTAATGTGTCATTATAAGCACTGTATTGTTACTAAAAAAATGCGCGATGTTTTATGACGTTCTATGACCTTTGTGATGTCTTCTGTTTTATTTCTAGCACAATCTGGGTACTTTGTCGGGATACTAGCTCTGTATACATACGTGTATTACGTGCTTGTCAACGACAAAACATCACACTTTTTTTTGGTAACAAAAGTGTGCTTTTATACTGAGACAGTTCCTTTGTGAGAGACTGTCAAGTAATCAGCCTGAAGAGGTTATCACAACCAGGACTATAAATATCTAAACCACATACTACATACAAACAATGCCACAATTGACCACTTCCTGTTACAAAATTATAGTAAAGAGCTCAATCAATGCATGGACCAAACTGCAAAAACAACTTACCTGTGTTAGTTTGTCTAATCCAGAGTCTACAACTCTCATTGGTGCTTAGCATTCTTTTGGCTTGAAGAGAATTCCCTTGTCCTTCCTCTTCCGCACACTCTAAGGTAGCACCACTAGGATTAGCTGACTTGTCATAGCGAGATTGATTGTCTAATAAATTTACAGAGACATCTTGATCTTGTCCTTCACACTCTAAGCTAGCATCACCTGAATGAGGATTCACTGACTGGATATCGTGAAGTTGAGTATCCATTAGATTCACAACGACCCTTCGATCGAGGCACAAAAGGGTTGTATTACTCTTGAAATACTCGAACCATTGCTCAGCTACTGAGAGGGAGAGATCTACCTGTTTAGAAGTCGGCCTACAGACAGCCATGTGCTCCTCATCAGGGTGTAGCGGGCACTGGAATCCTAGTTCGAAAGGAGAGCGAGTCAGAGATTTTGACGAGGATAGGAACTGCTTGTGTTTCATTTTGGAGATGACATGGTCCATCGTTTGACACACTGTATTCAGCACATGTTGACAGATGTAGTGACATGGTCTGTCCAAAGGGGGAGTGATGGTCTGGATGTGAACTTCGTATTGCTTTGGTTTCGAGATTAACGTGATGTCATAGCTAGCATCATATTGATTGACACGAAATGTGATGCGATTTTGATACAAACATGTACTTGAGGGCTTAAGACTAGCTCCCAGTTTGCCGGATGTTGACCGCTGTGGTTCCATCAGAGTCCAACCTAACTCTTCTTGAGGGACTAAACTAGCTATGGAGGCACAGAACACACCAAATGGTACAATACCACTCTTGAAACGGATCAGGAGGGGAGCAGGATCACCAGGACTGTGGGACACTTTGAGATCACTTTCTTGAGCCGATGGAAGGACAGCAGGCATGAAGTAGATAATATTTTGATCAGAAACTTCGAGTGCACATGTTAACTGAGGCATATTAGGCCAAGAAGCACCACGTTCTTCTGGGTATGGAATACGGGCTATGATAAAGAGGTGTTCTAAGAGCTTGACAAGCTGTGGTATAGGGAGGACGCCACTTTTCAAGTTCTTTGAGAGTTTCTGAATATCACTGAAACGAAACTGGCCTGCTTGATTAAACTTATCACATGCAGCTTTTCCTACACGCCCAAACTTGAATGTGTTTAAGATAAGTTCAGTGACACTGTCAAAAACTATCTGTGGGTCACATATCACTGTGTCTTTCAGCTCCTCTACATCAGGGTAGTACATCAGCACTCCAATGCAATGGTGTAAGAACCATATTGCTTCTCGGACATCAGTCACATGAAGTCGATGGCCGATTTCCTCACATTGATTCAAGCTGATGGTGGCTTTGCCCATTCTTCGAAGGAAGAGACTAAACACGAGCCAGGAAGCTGGAATGGGAACCTCACTGAAATCGTGCAAAATAACTTCTTCGATTCGTTTTTGAATCTTTTTTATTTCATCCTTACCACCTTTCATGTTGTCCACATCAAACATGAGTTGGTCATCAGAAGCATATCGTAAGATATTCTTGTCTGCTTCAAAGAGATCAGTGTCTAAAATCTCCTTTAGGTCTTCATGTAGTGCTGTGTCTATTTGCTTGATTTTGATTCGTTTTTCTTCTAGAGTGCCTTCAAGCTTGTCCTTGTATGTACCGACTAGCATTGCAGCTTGGGATTGCTGAGAAGTGATCTGTTTTCTCTGTAGTACGCTTGCAGTGGAGCTGGTGGAAGATCCGAAGCAAGCAATGCTTGACAGAACCTGAAAGATCACTTCTTGAAGGGTATAGGAGGACTCACCGAGGGACAACTCTTCATTGTCTTCACTAACGTACTTGATCTTGTATCTTTTCTTTAGCTTTTGATCCAGACGAAGAAAGATGAGGTAGAGAGCTGGGCCGATTGTCAACATGGGTAACATCTCGATGAAGGCAGGTTGTCCACCAGTGTCCACCATGTTGAGGAGGATGGTCTTCTCCAGTAGGACTTTGATCTGCTGTCGACCAGAACGCGATTTGAGAGCATTATTGAATGCTTTGAATGCTCTCTCGATTTCTTCTGTTTCAGGATCAGGCTCAGGGTTATGAGCTACGACTGTGCTCTGCTCATTTGTCACAGTTGTAGTAATCATTGCTCTTTGTGATGTTTGGGACCTCGTTCGATGAAATGTATTTCGTAAAACTCTAAAACAGCTAGTGAAGAAACCTTCATTTCTTTGCTGACTGGTGCCTTGTGAATCAGAGTTTCTTTGTACATTTTTGTCTTCCACTGGTTGTGGCTCATTCTGATCTGTGCTGGTATGGCCTACACTTCCCTCACTGATAAACTGATAAAGAAGGTGTAACTCTTCATCCAAATCGGTCTTCTCTGTACTATCACTTCCAACAGCTCTCCAGGTAGTTTCAGAGATGGTGGCTGCTGCACTGGTCATTTTCTCTTCAGCTAACTTCACGACAACATTGTGAGCATCGACTGTACCGGTACTAGGCTGCTGAGTGGCTTGGTCAATGAGGTTGATGATTTCCCCAATTAAACGTCTCCTCAGTGAAGTTTTACCAGCACGTGGTGGTCCGATCATTAGGAGCTTAAGATATTTGATAGCTATGCTGAGACCATCTTGTAAGGCTCGCTGATAGGCTTCATAGTGTCTTTGCTCTTCTTCTTCTTTAGCTAATAATGCTGAAAACAAAAAATGAGATGGTGTCATGATGTTGTGCAATACTTTTTTGTCTAAATATATAGGAATATAGGGGGATATACTACATGCAATATAAGTATGATAATTATGACCACACCCTTTAAAAAAAAGTCTAGTGAATGTCCCACATGAGTGACTATACAAATTCATGCAAGGCTCATGAAATCCGCTAGTTTGTTGGTTCATCCAGCTGAATCTGATTTTCAGCGGTAAATTGTGTATTATCTATGAGCTGCGCGATCATCAATATGTGCTAATCTTGGCAACTCTGTGAAATAGTTGTTATTCCGATGACATATTTTCTAATAAGTAAATTCTGCATGATCAATCAGATCGAGATAATTTATTGATTTCACTGCCATGGCGCCACGTAATTACTTCCATCTGACTGACCCTTTAAATCATTAAATTAAAGATGTTACCATACCTGTTTTCACTTCATTTGCTCTCTGTTTGTTGGTAACCACATCCACCAGGTCCCACCACTCCCCAGTGAACTCTACATGAGGAGAAAGAGAGGACAAACAATGAACAGGAGTCAAGACTATGTTAGCATTGTCAATCAATTAGTTCAGAATGTTTAATGAGGTTTTGTAGTACGTGTAAACAACTACATGGTAAAGAGTATGAATACTTTTACAGTATACATAATTATGTACACAACTTACTAAATCTAAGAATATTAGTTGCTGCTAGTGTATATAAGTTTCCATCCCTCCCTCCAAACATAATGACCTCCACTAGTCTTGGTCCCAAGGTAGTGACTGTGATAGAGTGGTAGTATCTTTGAGCTTGTACAACATCAGGTAGTGAGAGCTATGATTATGAGATTATATTGATAACAAGAGATTCATGTGAGTACCGTGTAGCCAGAAAGTTTCGCGGGTATAAAAGTTTCACGTTTTTGCCAATGATGCCTTATCCGCGAAAATCTGAAAATTCAAATTAGCTATATTTGCAACGTCACCAACCGCGAAACTTAAAAACCTGCGAAAATGTTGAGGGAAGCCAACCGCGAAACTTTATACTGGCGAAACTTTTCGGCTACACGGTATATGTGAGTGTATGTGAATAACTCTTATTGGTAATAAATTAAGTAACTATAGTATAGCAGAAACGTTTTACAAGGTTTAACTTTTGCGGTTTTTGTGAATCAGGATCCATCCATGAAAGTTTCATCCGTAAAATTTTCCATAATGTAGATATACATATGGGCTCGCACAGCTCATCCATGAAAGTTATAAACAATGCTTGACTAGAAACATCAGCGAAACTTTCCCGTTATACAGTATGAAAACAACCCTGCCGGGCTAATGTTCTAACAGTGCATGTATAGCATTAATTATCATTATGCATAACATCTAATTCTGTTTCAGTTACATCACCTCACCTTCTTCCACTTCCTGGATGTCAAATCAAACAGCCAACAGTCCCTCAGTGTATTACGGCCATTGCTCCACCCACCTGATATGAGTAGCTGGGGGTGCTCCCCACCATGGCCTAAACAAGCAGCAGCATGATCACTTCTTCCCACTGGCCATGACTCCCCCACCCTCGGCTCAATCTTAGTCCAATGCTGTAGTACAGGAAGAAGAGTGGGACAACAACTGTCATCACACAATCATACATCCATAAAACTGTAACAAATTCAACAAAATTACAATAATGTGTTCATGCATGTGAGACATTACACATATAGAGGCCAAACAATAATCCATACAATTGCAACACAATAGCATAAAATTAATATAATATAAAAAAATGTGGTCACATGACACTGTGACATGTATGGATACTGATTATAGTTGACATGTATGTATTATCTCTATTCACATACCATACTATTGAAATCAATGATGTAGAGATCATTGACTCGTCGACCATGTCCTGGCTGGTAACCACCAAAGAGCACTGCCCTGTTCTCATCCACACTAGTGAATGAGAATCCATCACAGGGAGGAGGTCTGGAGCCAGTCATGGGAGGAGATGACCAGGTACCTGGAGACAATGAAATTGAATAGTACTAGTACATATTAATTTAACATGCATGGATGATAATATTCAATGCCATGTGTACAACAGCACACACACACACACACACACACACACACACACACACACACACACAGACCAAATCAAAGCGCTTTTGGCTGTCACAATTTGGGTCATGTCTAGCTGGACAAGCCAGCTTGCCTGTGCACTAAGCAGGCACTAAGAGCCGTGCAACTGCATAGTGGGAAGGTGTTAGATGGACATGCACACANAATGAGTACAATTTTTGCTATGGTTGTTGATAGTAGCTATTATGCGAGCATTGAGAGAACCAATCATATGTACTGTAGTGCGTACAGTATGAATGGGCCAAAGTGTCCCATATATATATAGAAAATGTTCACCACCATAAAGATCAACTTGCAAAACAGAATCTTCAAACTTGCTTAGAGGCTATCATTGACAGATTACTAAGTGCATGTGAGGCCCAAAACTTGCCAAAACTTTCTGAACACTCGTAAACATCACTACTGCTGAAATTGAGACATGCCTTGCTCAATTACTTTTGGTAGCACTGCCCATTTTTACACTGGTTACTTTTACGAAATTTTACTATGTGGGATCAGCATACACACTAGTTATGATGTCATGTTGTACTTGCCATTTTTAACCTACAGATGAGGATGACTTTGACCCCACTCCAGTAGTAGTCACCTTCCAACCTGATGAGACAGGAATAGCAATGACTCTGAATGATATCGATACTCCAGTTCCTATTGTTGATGACATCATTAATGAGGCTGAAGAGCAAAACTTGGTCGTGACTTTAGATGTGATCTGTGCTTTTGAAAAATCCAAAATATTTGTAACACGGGTTCAATCTCTTGGCAGAATTATTGATAATGATCGTGAGTACCTTAGCCGATGATCATAATCTAGCTTGCATCTATATTATTTGATAATATGATTTTATTTGGTTTACAGCTATTGCAATTGGATTTGAGCAGCCACTTTACAATGTGTCTGAACCACCTGATCCAGAATTTAGTCCTGATATTGTTGGACTTGTCCGCCTTGCAAAAGAGGGAGGTGTTGTTTCAGAGCAAAGATTCTCTGTAGTTGTCAGTGTCACTCCTACTACTCCTGATGATAGCATCGGAAGTGCTGAACTGTCTGCTCCTGAAGCTGATAATGATTACTCAATAGGACCAAACAACTTTGTTGTTCTTGTACTGGAACCAGATCAGCAAACTGCTAATTTTAACTTTCGTGTCTTCAATGATGACATTGCTGAAGGAACTGAGGCTTTTCAAGCTGCTTCTACCCAGTTGGAAGGTTCACCAGAGTTCTTTCCACCAACTATTCTCTCTGCAAACACATTCGTACTGATTGAAGATAATGACAAGTACAAAAAACATTAGAAATGTAATGCAAACATACTGAGGAATGGCCAAATCGTAAAAAATTGAGCGAACAAGATTGATAGACTGAAATGGTTGTCAGATTAAGGGAGTTCATTTCACTGTGTCACCTTATGTTCATATCCCTAGCTCAATGACATTGTAGACACAGGAATGAACTTCACTCAATCTGACAACCATTTCATGTTTGCAATAAATTCCAAATAACGCACATTTGGATATGGAAAGGATCGTTAAGCTTACTTATGAATAATGCATGAGTTTAGAAATTAATGGCCGCCATATGGAGAAGGCGCTTTTCGCCTTGTATCTAGCAACTCAATGAGAGACACAAAAAACCGATGGCAAAAGCGATTGAAGACAAAGAAACCAAGTTTGTTCGTTCAAGAATCAGCTTCTAAAAGTGAATGGTCTTTGAGATATGGCGTGAGAAAGAATAAGAAGAAGGTCACGGTGGAGAAAATTGGAGGTTTGGCATATTTTAGTTTGGTTCTTCAGCGATGGTTTTAGGCCATGTTTTTGAGCTCATCAGAGAGAGAGAAAGAGCTGAATAGTAGCTTGAGAAGCCTTTTAGTGTCAAGCGCTCAGTTTTTGCAGAGTTATTCGCGTGAATATTTGTATTGCGCTAATGGGCTGTCACTGGAAATTCGGTCCGGGTGAATTTGGTCCGGGGGGACAAAATTCCCCAATAGATCTTCTGGGGAAAAAGGTCCGGGGGACCAAATTTCCTGGGGAAAGTTGTCCTGTCTTGGAGAATTTGGTCCGGTGGTATTATTTAAACTTTGCTCATTTTTTAAGTACCACAGAGCTATATTTTTATTCTATGATTCAAGCAGCACTGATATCACATGTATGCAGAATAAGATTGTGATCCATCGCTTAGATTCACGGGCCAGCCACTCCTTCTCAATCTCTTTCTGGTGAGGGAGTGGCTGGCCGGCGAGACTAATGCTCACCTAGACCGTGGATATTGCTTACAAGGCCAAGACTTACAATTTATGATAGACTTACAATAATACAATTGCATGTGCATGCGATGCAGCGTGTATTATAAATACACGTGTATTTTTATTAACCCCCGGCGTACGTGTGAAACACGCCGAAAGGGTTATAGCTATAGTAGTCGTTTTTTCTTTTTTCCGTGTGTGTGTGTGTGTGTGTTNGAGAGAGAGAGAGAGAGAGAGAGAGAGAGAAATAAGGGAGGGAGGGAGGTAAAAAGAGGCACACAGTGTATTAGCAACAAGTCTTTAATTAATAATTTCACAAGGATTCTTTAGAATCTGTAGTGAAATTGGAATTCCACTAGTGGTAAGGCAAATATATGACAGTGTATTTGGCCCCGCAAATACCATGCTCGCCAGCAAGTTATAAGGGTTAAGATTACAATTATGTAATGGAATATCACGTGATGTAGTTCGGCCTCAATTTTTTGTGAGGCTCTAAAAGAATTTACCCAGTTTATTTCTTTTCCCTTGTCATTTTTATTTATTTATTTAATTTATTGTTGTGTAATTATTATTATTGTATTAACAAGAACTCATCAATACAACTAATATTAAATCAGGAATGAATGTATAAGGACAGATATGATAATAAAGTGGTCAGAGTACCATGTGATAATGTTTCTGACTGCAACTTGATCTCATTCTGTAAAATGATATGAATTAGGGTAGGGTTATTCTGGTAGCACATGATGGGAGGGACTGTCATATATTTGCCTTACCACTAGTGGAATTCCAATTTCACTACAGATTCTAAAGAATCCTTGTGAAATTATTAATTCCACGTCGTGGTAAGGCTGCATATATGACAGTGTATGGTTTAAAGACTAACCTGTGGCATTGAGAATTGCCTCCGAGTAATTAGACACAATCGGTTTATTGTAAAACTTTTCAAAAGTCGAACTCCTTGACCATCCTGCTGCAGCCATGATGTCTTTCATGGACACTCCTTTCGCTTTAGCAGCCGACGCCGAAGCTGTTCGGATGGAATGGCCCTTGAATATGTCTGTGTCAATTCCTGCTTCTCCCAGGAGTTCCTTGGTCCACCTTGCAATCGTAGCTGGGCTGACTGGTTGGAACGGTTTCCTGAATGATATGAAGAGTGGTGAGGTAACTGATTGAGCTTCTCTATATTGAGCTGTTTTCTCCTCGTACACTTTGAGAGTGTGAATTGGGCACAATGATTGATTCTCCTCAAAGGCAGAGTATGTGACCTCTCTGGGTGGTCCAGATCGCCTCGTCTTAGTCAGCGTTGGTAACCGAAAAAGTACTCCACTCGAGGTAAACTGTCTGAACTTCAGATCCAGTGCTTTCAAGTCCGATGCTCTGTCTGCATTGCTGAGAGCAAGAAGGACAGCCAGTCTCTTTGATAGTTCTTTCAATGAAAGATCTTCTGGCTTCTCCCTCGACGCAATGTAGTTCACCACTATTTTGACGTCCCAAACATGGGAGTATTTAGGGGTAGGAGGTCGCATGTTAAAGGTTCCTTGGAGGAATTTACACACCAGTGGATGTTGTCCTATTGGGTATCCCTCAATAGGTGGGATTGTGGCTGAGAGTGCTGAGCGATACGAATTGATTGTAGTATATTGCTTTCCCTGGTCAAATTGATCTGTCAGAAACTCGATTACAGGTCCCACAGACTTTGGAAAGGAATCGATATTCCGTTCAGAACACCAATGGAGCCATTTGTTCCATGCTGATGAGTAAGCCTTTTCTGTTCCACTCCTCCACGAGGCTGAGAGTATCTGGAAAGCTCTGTCTGAAAGATTTTGGTCTCTGAGTCTATCCCTGACACTTTCCAGGCGGCCAGATGTAGACACTTGTTGATTACCATGGGATGACTCTCCCCCGCTGGATTCGTTATCAGTTGCGGAAATTCTGGTAGAAGTATTGGTATCTCTATCAATGAGCTCAGTAGTATTGGGTACCATGGTTGATTGGGCCACACTGGTGCTATGAGGATCAGTTCCTGCACTTTCTCTTGCCTGATCTTCTGAAGGCATCTGCCAATGAGAATAAACGGGGGAAAGGCATATGGCTTCTGTTGGTCCCACTTCTGAGCCAATGCATCCACCGCTTCCGCTTGGGGGTCTGGCTTGAAGCTGAAGTACCTCTGGACTCTTGCATTGTGTCTTGCAGCAAATAGATCGATCACTATGGGACCCCACTTCTGGTTGATCGAGTCGAATATGTTCCGGTCCATGACCCAGTCTCCTGCTTCGAACTTTTTCCTCGATTCTCGATCTGCATTCACGTTCAGAACACCAGGAATGTGCTCCGCGTGGATCGAGATGTGTCTCTTGTTGCACCACTCCCACATCTCTAGTGCCATGTCTGAGAGAAGTTTGGAATGAGTGCCTCCCTTGTGGTTTACATACGATATTGCCGATGAATTGTCTATCATCAATAGGATATGAATACCTGATTTGTCTGCTGCAAATGTCTGTAAGCCTAGGAACGCTGCCTTCAGTTCCAGCACATTGATGTGCTCCTGTCTCTCTTGGGGTGTCCACGGACCTCCTGTGTTCTCCTGCCCACAAGACACACCCCATCCTGTCTTCGATGCATCTGATGTAATCGTCATTTGAGCTGTGGGTTGAGACAGTTTCCGTCCGTTGTTCTGTGTGAGATGATTCACCCACCATCGGAGGTCCTCCTTCGATTCCTCGTCTAGCATCACCGATTGGTCGTAGGTTCCTCGTGAGATTGCTCTGAAACGACATCTTTGCAATGCTCGATAGTGCAATGGAGCTACTTCTACTGCAGGAATTGTTGATGAGAGGAGTCCAATCAGATGAGCTAGTTCCCTGCCTGAGATGCGTGTCTTGTGCAGAGTGTGTCTGCATTCTTTCCTGATCTTCTCTACTTTCTCGGTGGGAAGATGGACTGACATTGAAACCGAGTTGACGATAAACCCTAAAAACTCGATAGTTTGTGAAGGGTCCCACACACATTTCTTCATGTTGAGTTGAAAACCCAGGTTCTTCAGTTCGTCTGCCAGAATTTTCATGTGCTCCTTCAATAGCGTTGGGGTTCTCGCTAAAACCAGGATGTCGTCTAAGTATATTATAATTCTGATTCCTCTCTCTCTCAGCCGAGACGCTAGGGGTCGCAAGAGTTTTGTGAACACTCGTGGTGCTGTTGCCAGTCCGAATGGTAGGGATTTGAATTGGAACGTCTTGTTCCTCCACTGAAACTTCAAAAACTTGCGGTGGTCCTTCGCAATGGGCACTGTTAAATAAGCATCCTTGAGGTCGACTTTCCCCATGTAGTCTCCCTGTTGGATGACATCCCTGATTGTGCTTATGCTTTCCATCTTGAAGTGAGTTACTGATAAGTAAGCATTCAGCTTCTTCAAGTTGATGATAGGTCTCCACCCCCCGTCCTTCTTCGGGATCACAAACATCGGACTGAAGAAACCTTCCAATGGAGAAGTCTCCTCTATGGCATCCTTGTCCTTCAACTCCTGGATTTCCACATCTAAAGTTGTCTTCTGATCCTCCGTCATTGGTACGGGGGGTGGGATTTGGTTCGGACATTGGGGCGGATGATCTTGAAATTCCAATCTGTACCCTTGTGTGGTCTCTAGAATCCAAGGGTTGTCTGTCAGCTTTTCCCATGCTCTGTAATGCTGTCTCAGGGCTCCGCCGATTATTTCTGAGTGAGCGTTCAGTTCGAGTTTCCTTTGCCTTTGCTGGTTTGGGGTCGTTTGTTTGACTGAGGTCTGTTGTTGCTTTTCCAAGGTCTGTATTGCGATTGTCTCCCTCCTTGGAAGTGCCTGTTTGTGCCGTACGGGATGTAGCTGTGTCCCCGGCCCGATCCGCTCCCGTACCTGGCGGCCGAGCCTCTGCCCAAAAAACGGCTCTTGTTATCCTGAGAGGGTGTCTGACTCTTAGTTGGAGTCGAATCCACTTGGTTAAGTGCCTTATTAAAGGCCTCGATGGTATTCGCTCTCTCCAGGATCTTCTTTCTTACTTGGGGACCAAACAATTCGCTGCCAGTCTCTCCCAGCTCTCCTTGGCAAATCTCTGTGAGGAAGGAAGCTAGCTTGGGTCTTGAGGAAGTCAAGGTCTTAATAATCTCTTTCCTTCTCTGTTGTGCGATGTAGTTAGTTGCGTTTCCGATCAGCGCTAGCGTGTCTTTGAAGATCTTCATGACTTCCCCCACTGGAATTAGCTCTTCTGGTTTTCCAGTCAGTTCCTGGTCTGCTAGGTGAGACCAAAAGTTAGCTATAGGAGCAGCTGTTGCTAAAACTGACGCTTGTATTTTGGTCAATTTCTCGTCACTCTTTTTGGAAAATTCTTTCCCAAGTGCACCCTTTATATCCTGATCTAACTTGGGGACTTTGGTGGCATCGATTGAAGGTTTAGGATACTCTTTCCCCATCTCAATCCGCTTCTGTTTAGGAATGCAACGCTTGAAGGTGCTTTTCATGAACTCATCAACCTCACTTGCCATGTCTACTGTTGTAGAGCTGTAGTAGTCTTCTGGGTCTATATCTCCTTCATCTTCTGAGTTTGAATCTGATTCTACATTAAAGTAGCGAGCCCGTTTGGCTGGTGGGCCCATTGATGTTCCTGGTGTTTGGGATTGAGCATTTCCTGATGCTGTTGTACTCAATGGTAGGAAGTTTGGGGACTGAACTGGACAGTTGAACATTGGAGTTGGAGGTGGAAATCCTATAATGATTGAAAATTTAAGACATCTTAGTCCCAGACCTACACTGGACATAGTTATCTGAACCGGTTAAAGTCTTTACATGTCTACTATGTACTTCATAGATATGTAGATATCATGGACAGTCTTGCAGGTCTAGTCATATAGTTCATCCATATATTCTAGGCCTCGGAATTATACTGTCCAAAATTATTGGTGTTGGCCATTGGACCTTATATGGTCAGCATGGGCCTATATATTAAAGAGTCGTTGGGCATATAATGGCCAGCATAGACTCATTTTGGGTTATGTGTAGGCCGTTGGACCTTACATGGTCAGCATGGGCCAATATTAGAGTCATTGGGCATAATGGCCAGCATAGACTCATGGTGAGTTGTTCGTAGGCCGTTGGACCTATATGGTCAGCATGGGCCTATATAAGAGTCATTGGGCATAATAGCCAGTATAGAATCATATAATTTACTAGTTATATGTAGGCCGCTGGACCTTACATGGTCAGCGTGGGCCTATTGGTATAGCATCTCTATCTCTAAAGTCCTGTACCTTGCCATTGTGGATACCAAGTTGAGTTCCACATCATCGGCGGTGGGTGGCGGCCAGTTCCGTCCACGTGCCCGTCTTGATTTTGGCGGGCTCTTCCATCCCCGTTGTTCAGAATATTTGCTACCGAAAATGCCATACTAGACTCAGGTGGCTAACTGACAATCTTGGTTAACTATTGACTCCAACACTAGATAACTTTGTTGGCCACAAAAGAAAGTCTAACTCTATCTCTCTTCCCTTATTATGCTTGGATTTTTAAACTGGTCAAATTTCCACCATTTTTAAAAGGCGAGCAAAAATTGAGGCCGAACTACATCACGTGATATTCCATTACATAATTGTAATCTTAACCCTTATAACTTGCTGGCGAGCATGGTATTTGCGGGGCCAAATACACTGTCATATATGCAGCCTTACCACGACGTGGAATCATAAACTACATGCATCTCAAGCTGTGACTAGCATTGTACATTGTGATTCTAAGCCACAGAGTAGAAAATGTAGAATTTTAATTCTGCAAGTGTGTGACTTTGTGCACTTAGCAAAAAGCATAGTAGGGAAGTGCTGGTTTACGAGGCTTTAATTGCTACAGGTCTTAACTATCTATGTACCTCAGTGTGTCCATGAGAGGCCATGGTGATATTCTGGAAGTAGACTGTCCATCTCTGCAGTGCCTTAGAGTCCAGACCATACTCCTCATAGTTGATCACAATCTGAGTGGAAATTAACAGGTTACTACACGTATATACAGGTATTAGCAATTTTAGCATCATGTGGGTCATGCCATTACATGAAAATTCAAAACGTCTTATGTTTTACAAACAATCCCAAACCTAAACCCTCCCAATGCTTACTCAGGCAAATGTCTGTAGTAAACTATTGGCTAGGCTGGGCTATTCAGATGCCTGTACATGTATAGTAACCTCGTTCCTAAAGTCTATCTGGTTTGAGAATGCCGGTAAAAAAAAATTGAATAACTATCTAATTATCCAACCAATTTGAAAGTTTCAAGCACCATTGGAAAGCGTTCGTTCTCCCCGTTCTTTTTGTTGCTTTTCCAGCTTCCTACGCCTTACCAGTCAAAAGTTAGCTATTTTGCCCCATATAAAAAGTATTGTATGAATCTAATTATTTCACTTCCGGCGGCATTCTCAAACCAGATGGACTTTAGGCTTCTCCCTCACGTAAATACGTGAGGAAGTCTATGAGATCCGGTTTGGAAGTGTAGTCTACAATGTCTTTGAGTTCTACAGAAGCTCAGGTGGTAAGAGAATTTGTACCTGACATTTAGTTTCTGCAATTAGCTCCTCAAGTAGCTGTTTGTCTGTTTCTTGAAGTTCAGGAAAACTACATGATTGTGAAGTGTATGAGCATTCTGTAAATACGTGTACTGTATATGTTTATGACGTGTTTGTTGCCATGGCAACCATACCGGTTAACCAAATAAATAATTTGGTATGGGGTAATCTTGTATTAGAAGTAAACTACATCTGGTTTGAGAATGCCGGCATAAGTGAAATAATGAGATTCATGTGATACTTTTTATATGGGGCAAAACGGCTTACTTTTGATTGGTAAAGCGTAGGAAGCTGGAAAAGCAACCAAAAGAACGGGGAGAACGAGTACTTTCCAATGGCGCTTGAAATCTTGAAATCAGTTGGATATTAAAATCATTCAATTTTTTTTACCGGCATTCTCAAACCAGGTGGACTTTAGTATTGTTTCAATCAAATTCAGAAATGGGAAGGAGAAAAATATCATTTTCATAATTTCGAAACTTTCAAAATAGGAGTTTCTTGTTCTATTATTTACCTCTCCATTCCTTCCAGTAGCTCAAGGATCTCCTCCAGTACCTTGCCATGTTGACCCTCCTCAGCTACATAGTCTATCCTGGCACAGAGGGTGACTAGTTTGAGGAGCTTCTCTGTCCTTTCATAGAGATGAGTGTCAGTTGTCAGTGCTAGAGAGAGAGAGAGAGAGAGAGAGAGAGAGAGAGAGAGAGAGAGAGAGAGAGAGAGAGAGAGATGATACACACACAGCTGCCTCTAACAGTCGTCAAGACCACGAAATGTAAGTTTCCAAATATTGCCCACCCCAAGTAAATTTGAGCTCTAGGCTAAAAACTATCCTATTTAAACAGGAGTAAGAACCAAATACTGTCAAAGACATGTAGAGAGTAGCTAGCTAATAATTAAACACATTTTGAAAGCCGCCATATAGCTACTAAAGTTACTTACTTTTCAAATAATGCATCCAATCAGCGTTCATAGCTGCGTAGAGGGAGCCCTGGTTTCGAGCCATTGCCGTCGTGAGCAAGTGCCAACAGACACACTGGGCCATTCCATTGCAACATCGAGTGTTGACTTCGTTTCTAGTTGCTGGAGAAACACTTCTTGGAGCCTCATGTGCAGCCATGTTTACACGTTTTCCCGCGTGTTGATTTTGGCGGGAAATTCAGTCAGTGGTTGGGAAATCCCCGATTAATCACTGACTTCCACATTTCCATTATCACCCGGTACAATCATCTACGGTTACCGTATATATACCAAAAAAGGGAGGAACTAATCACAAAAATATCAAGACATAACATTAAAAAAAAAAAGCTGGTTACCGTGCCGGGCCAGACAGCTAGCTAGGCATGCATGCATGTCAGTTACCGTACGTCCCAGCTAGTCTCGCGAGCCAGACCCCACGTCCCAGCGTGGCACCCAAAAGACTGAGACTATAGGTTCAGCGCAGGCAGCTGCCAAAATATACTAAATCAGGATGTCCCGTGGGCGTTTGTATGGAAGTATTGGCTCGCGTAATCTGCGTTTCCAATCCCGGTGGGGAAATATATTATCTATGACAAAACACATTTCCAAAATCATCATCACTGTAGGTACAGCTTGGATTATAAAACTTTAAAAAAGGAAATAAAATTAAATCATGTAAACCTTCGAATTCAAGTCATAATACTCATAAAAAATACATGTGTCTTTTTTTTTTTTCAAGTCCATTACGTAATGTTCATGTCATCTTACATCACAAAGAAAGACTACGATTATTTTATTCTCTGCTCATGGCAAGAGGAGCCGGTGCTTTCAGTTCCTAAAGGGTTAAAAAGAATTAGAATCAAAAGGAGTTAACAACAAATCTAGTAGTACACGTACACATAGATTATAATGAATGGCAAATCAAATATATACCATAATATTATAGCGGGTAAATTTGCGGGCTTAAAATTTGGCGAATTCAGTTCCAAGCTCAATTTTAGAGGTGAAAAACATGCTCTAGTTACAAACAATTAACGAACCTTGTGAGCTTTCAGACTGCAGTAGTAGGACAGTAGAGAGTCTTTTAGTGCTAAAACTGCTAAAGCTAGCACTACCTGCACGTGATTTCTGTTTTTGAATTGGTAATGGTCATCACGATTAGCCAATTCACCAAATTTAATTCTCACCAAGTTTACCCGCTATACGTATAATACAGTATTCACCCTTTGCCTGCAATTACAGTGTTCCAAATGAAACAAATCAAGAAGTTTGCTCTCTTCATTTGGAACACTTTACACTCCTGCCCTCCATCCCAATAACTGTTAACATGCTTTTGTTTGGAGGTTAGAATCTTAGCTCACCTGGGCCTCTTGAACCAGAGCACATTGAGAGCAGAACAGAGCCAGGATGATGTCATTGAAGAAGGTACCCTGAATGTGAAAAACAGTCAAGAGTTGATATAATTTTTTTGAGTCAAAAACTATAAACTTTCGATATGCATATACATTTTTCCTACTCGTATTAATGTACTATAACACATGACCTGCTAACAATGGTAATCTAAAAATGTAGCTATGAACTAGTCCATTAAGTTTGTTTGTTTTGTCCACTTCAACCATCACAACTGTGTTGAGGTTTTCAAAACTCTTTGATTTGGTACATAGCTAGACCAGATGAGTTGTACAAACTAACCATACCTATCCCTTATCAAAACATAATCGTTCTTCTACCACCCTCAAGTGGACAGTATAGACAACAAAAAGTTGAGTTAAAAATTATCTAAACTGCATACCATCACACCTATAGATCCCAGTCAACAACATAATATAATGGTCTCTTGTCACTATTGTATAGCTTTCAGTGGGACAGAATAACATCATAATAGAAATGCCTATGCACTGATAGATGATCATGCATGATAAGGAGATGAATAACAAACCATGTACCAACAAACCAATGAACAAGCCAAAAACAAGCCAAGACAAAAAACAAACAAACCAACAAACCAACCAACAAAGCCCACAAACCAACAAACTAACCAAGAAACAAACAAACAAACCCCAACAAACATAAACATTGTCTCACATCAATCTGTTTCTGGTCTCTGATCTTGCCTCTGATGAGGGCGTGGCAGTATATCCCCAGGATGGGAACCAGGGAGTAGACACCGTGGATTACACAGCTCTCTCCTGCCGCTTCAGCATTCTTGCCAGCAGTGTAGCAGGGGACGAGAAAGGTGATAATACCTGTGTTTGTGTGTGTGTATGTTTGTGTGTGTGTGTGTGTGTGTGTGTGTGTGTGTGAGTGTGAGTGAGTGAGTGTGCGACTATAATAATATATGTGAATTTCAGATCAAAAAATTTTTTTGAGCTTAGAACAAACAACAAAAGGTTCTAAAATAACTTTAGCAATAATTAAAGTTAACTTATGCCTACAGTTGACCTACTGCAGCTTTGTTCCCAAGTTCCTAGGCTTGTAATATCTTATTCTCCTAGCCATGAATGCACTAACAAACATGGTGTGGAGCTTATCACTAGTTCATGGGTCATTGCATGTGACTTACATGTGAATGTTACCATTAGCAACCTATATCATTCCTGACCACAACATCTGAACCCAATCAACAAACAACAGATGCTACCAAACTACATGCACACACAAGTGCATGCCAGTGTGCAATTTCTTTCAACATAAGTCGCACAGATTCCTTTTCTCTCCTACACCTGTAAGAATCAGGCTACTGTACTTACTCAACCTTATTTGGGGACCTGGGGAACATTCTAACTACCATATGCATTATTTGAATTGAACATAATTTATTCTGAGCGAAGCATGGCTATGTTTGAGTTCAATTGGCCTACAGAGTATTTCGTGGATGACACAGACCAAGATTAAGCTTCCTCCTGGCTTATTTTGGCTGTAGCTACTTCAGCGTTTTCTCACAAAAGTAAATTTATAGGGTATTTGCTTCAACAACAGCTAGTCTCAGACCAGCTTGGGAGATTAAACTGTAGCTTTAGAGTGTGGATAGAGGGCCTTTTAACTTTTTGGTCTCAGTTAGATGGTAGATTTTTAGTGAGAAAATCCTTGCCTGGGTGCCCAGAGTACTAGAGGTACACTATAAAGTGCTACGCTTCAAAGGTCACATTCCCAATTCTGGCAAAGATCATCACAAGTCTACAATCATGAAATTGAACTAGCATAAATGAGGTATTGTACAGGAGCCAAATTGTACTAGAGCACTACACACCCACCGACCCTTATTAGCAACTAAACCACACAGATTGTACATCATCACCAAATCTATCATGTATTACGATATGCAGTGTAGTGAATGCAAGCATACACTTGTTTACATTACTTTCACTATCCATAACAGCACTTGCAGCTAAGATTTTGAATTTGTAAGTTTTTTTATAGAGCTAAGATGATATTAATCTTTAGTACAAGAACATCAGACATTTATTTTTTCGCAATAATCTTGTATTTATAGCCCTCGAGTATGAAAATTTCTTGCAGGCTTGTGATCACGAATCATCACCAAAGTAAATAAACACATACAGTAAAATTAGCTAATTTGCCAACAAGATCTTAAGAATGAGTTGGCTTTTACTGGTGAGTTTAAGTTCTTGTTTCTTACATGTGCCAATATCAGAGAAGCACCCAAAGAGACCGTTCTGCCACGTTCCAGACATTGCCACCGGCACCAACTACAAATGTCAATCTTCACCGTATGTATATGTCTCGCTGAATCTTGTAGTCTCTGCTCAATTGTCTGCCCCGGAAGTGAAAGTTTTGTTCCGGTCATGTGCCACATGTACCGTAAAATGACGTCACTTGAACATCCGCGCGCGCGCACCCGCTTGACCGGCCAGCCATGGGCCGGCCATGGCCATGTGCTGAGGAGACTTGTATAATTTCTGAGAGAGACTGTGCTAGAGCCATGCTGGGTTCCGTCACGGCGTGGGTAAGCTACAGTCCAGAGTGAAAGTCAAGTAAAAGGTATGTAGATGAATAGAAAATGTACTACTCTCTAGTACTGTAAGGTAAAGTCGCCAATTTTCGGACAGCGCCTAATTTCGGACACACCACACTATCTTCCACTCAAAGGTCCAAATCCAAGTCAAACTTGGTAGACTTATTGACCATTCAATGCCTCACCAGGGGATGCAAGACTGTACTTCTAGCTTCTGATTTGCAGCCGAGACGAGCCGAACAAGTCTAGGGAGTCAAATTTACCCTGTCCGCAACATATAGATTACAAAAACTGCTCTATAGTGACTCACAATAGTTGTACTCTAAGATTTATCACTGTAAGTTGTCTGAATAACATGAATAAACAGAATTTAGTACTTTTTGCAAGTTCTCAGTGATTGACCTGCCAGAAAAATCCATTTGTCCGAAATTAGGGGGCGTGACCCATTTTTGCGCATTGTGACACGTCGTAAAACTTTAGTTCAGTTTTACCCGAAGAAGAAACGTTAGACATTGAAACTTATGTGGCATGAAGTACAAGAGTTGTGCTAAGTATCTGTCATATTTGCAGTAAAATTACTGAAGCTCTGCTTAAACAGTGATCGTTATTGTCAAAAACTGTCCGAAATATAGCGACTTTACCTTACTAGAAAATTAACTCCCATCAGTGGTATAAACGGCCCGTCTGGTGCCCAGAGCCTTTCCAAATTCAGTAAGTTCAGGTGGGGCAGGAAGGGGGAAGAGAAAGAAGGGAAAAGAAAGGGTCTGGTACAGAGGTAGTCTCGTGGGCCAGATGTTACAGGAGAGGGGAAAAGGAACGTCTGGTAACTGTAGACCACTTCAGTTCTGTGTGCAATTGGGATAATTTTCACTGTGTGACGTAAGAGCATCCTGTCACGTGAATTAAAATTTCCTTGGCCAGTTTTCTACTGCAGTGTGAAGTAATCATGGGTTTGAGCCATCTTCTACACACAAACGGCGAAAGTTCTGTCTTACAAAGCTTGCAGACGTGGAAATTTTACCTCATTAAATTCGAAATTACAAAATACTGAAATCTGATTGGCAGTCACAGCGTTCTGCGATTGCACACGAAAGCTGGTCATTAGTTACTAGACATTCCTTTCCCCCCTCTCGGAACGTCTGGCTCACGAGAGGAGGTAGGACACACTTGACCTTTTGTTAATGAGGTCACTAATTAGACTGAACTGTAGACTGATATACAGAAAGATTTTTGAAGATTGTAAGCGTGATCAGTATTCAAACTCAGCACCCTTTATTAACCCTCAGCATGTGAAACATGCCGAATAGGTTACGGTAGTAATTTTTTCCATGTGTGTGTGTGTTCACACTTAGTCTGAAGAAGAGCAAGTCTACTCTGAAAATTATGGACATAGGCAAAGAGTATAGGTGTTTATCTAAAAAATGTATATTTTTCAGAAGCTAAAAGCTTATAGTTCTAGAGCTATGCCAGGACTTTCAGTCTGAGCTATTGCTCGAGCGACCATTTTCAGTGGCTACGTGGCCCCACCCACCAGCACTACATACGCATAGCGAGCTAGCGAGATCAAGAGTTGGCCGATCATGTGCTACTGTAGCTGCACCTCGCTAGAATACTGGAAGTCTGAGATAGCGACACTGACTCTAGTATAAACACTTAGATGCAACAAAGTATTTCTAGTCCAAGCGCTTGTGTCTTTGCAAACTCTGCAGCAAGCTAGCTCATGATAATATTATTATCGTGAAGTTGCCTTATGTAGCCACGCCCATGCAACAGTACCATTGCATGCCTTGATGGCCAGCCACGATCATCAATTGTTATACAGCTGCTAATCCTTGGATACATATAGTATTGAAGTATAGAAAGTGTGTTTTACATGACATTGCAATGCTGACAGTATACATACAACCATGCATGAATGCCTTGATAGCCGCAGTTTCCTTGATACCTCAGAGAGTGTGTATTACAGTGTATAATGTATATATGCCGAGGGTTGTGCACCATGCATATGGTGCCTTTCATTTAGTTAGAGGTCACTCTATTTTTTTTGATTTGGGTTCTCAGCAAGGAATAATGCAAACATGCCAAAAAAGTTAATTAACATTCCATTAGCATTCCATGGTCCTGTAGCGGGAAAACAAATGCTCTGCAGATTAAAAAAAAAGAGAAGTCTCCAATAGTGCTAAGTTCAGAAAAAGCTTCAGAATGCTTCAAAAACCATCGCTTCTGGAGATATAAAATAACTAATCAGTGACCTCATTAGGCAAAGGTCAAGCGTGTCCTACCATTCTCTGTACGACACGGGTGCGCCTTTGCTGAGCTGGCAAGTCCGTTAATTACATTCCAATCATGGGATCGCAATACTTCACAATGAGAGTTGATCACGTACACCCGCTTTGCCAGTTCAGCAAAGGTCCACTTGTGTCGTACCTCCTCTGTGCCTGGTTGTGAAGTATCGCAGTCACATGATTGTAATGTAATTAACGGACTTGCCAGCTCAGCAAAGGTGCACGCATATCATACCTCCTCTGGGCCTGGCGTGCGTACTAAAGTACACATCAAACATAAACATTATGTGATAGTGCATACTGTACGAGTTGCCGAATCAGTACACTCATGCATGTGGCTGGGTCAGTGTGAATTCAGTATTGTAAAATCAGCAATTCAAGGGCCTTGTGATCTAGGCTAGCCCCAACCACACCCCAAAGGAATTTCATTGCATGTACGTGTTCATATTAATTGATGACCAGTGATCATCTAATTACTGTACATTGATATCTACACACATAATAATAGTCCTTTGTCTTAAATTTGTGCTCTTGAAATTTTAGGACGGTGTCAGTTCTAGATACATACTAAAAAATGATGTCCTTGTGTTGCCTATGTTGCCCGTGGTTGCGACGGAATGCAGACACTCCACAACCTCTTCCTATGAATACACCTACAGGGTCTCCGATGCATGACACACCAACGATCTCCGAGACTGTATCTGATCAGAGTCCCAGTGACAAAGGTGATTGCATGGATTAAAATATCTAGCAGAATACCGTNGTATAGCCGGAAATATTGACGGTCAAAAAATTTGACGGTTTGCTCCACAGAACGTAAAATAAAAATATTGACGAATTTAAATTTGACGATTTGCCCGTGCGCACAATACATTCATATACGGTGCCCAAAATATTGGCGGATTTAAATTTGACGATTTGGACTTTGACCGTCAAACCGTCAAATTTTAAAATCCCCGTCAATATTTCCGGCTATATGGTATTCGGCAAAGGTCATCACATGCATGGTGCAATTTGAGTACTGTATACAGTGGGTAAATTTGATGAGAATTAAAATTGGCAAATTGGTGAATTGTTCTTCAGAACGCTAAATTAAAAATTGCCAAACAGTTCTATACACACACACGCACATATGCAATGCAGCGTGCAGAAATAAATCTGCCAAAGATAAAATCACCAATCACACTAGAATGGGAATTCGCCAAATTTACCCACTATACAGTATGTGTGAATGGTGCACGCAGACAAATGATTTCCAAAAAGTGAGCGTTTGTTTCGCACCTAATTTTAGTATTAATTACAGACTCTCTCTCTTCTTATTTTCAATGGAAATTTGAATATCCATTCATGAGAAAGAGAGTCTTGGAAAAGATGGGTATGAAAGTACAATGTTCTTTCGTAAGTGAGTTTCTGGTTGGGTATTAGTCATTATTAAATTATATTCTTGTTCACCAACCCAGTATGCAGATTTAAAAAAAGATAAAGATAAAGTTAAAGTTTGATATTTTGGCAGAATTAAAGTTTGATATTTTCGGCAGAATTAAAGTTTGATATTTTCAATCTAAATACTGGGTTGGTGAACAAGAATATAATTTAATAAAGTACAATGTTGTTGTGCAGTACACTTACCCCTGATGCAAAGATGGTGAATATGTCACGAGGATGAGTGGCAAGCCTGGGAGAGAGGTGTGTGCATGTGTGAGAGAGAGAGATGACAGTTAAGAGAGAGAGAGAGAGAGAGAGAGAGAGAGAGAGAGAGAGAGAAGGAACAAGGCTCTTGTGTTCACACAGCTGCAACAGTACCAACAGTACATTACAAGTACACTCAGTCTCCACCTACCCTAGCACCTCTGACTGGTGTCCCTTGTATGTCTGGACAGGCTCCGTCTGCTCAATGTCCCAGAGGGCACAGGAGTGGTCGGCACTGGAGGTGAGCAGCTGCTGGTCCGACCCAAAGAAGGTGCAGTGGGTGATATGCTTGGAGTGTTGGGCCAGCGTCTTCTTGGGCATCGTGATACGCCCTACTTGACCCTCACCACTCATCCTTTCGTCCACCTTGTAAATGGAGCATTGGTTGTCAAGGCCACTGGGTGGGTGGGTGGAGATATAGGGAAAATTAATGGTTTTATCTTTATACAAACAAACCTAAAGGAACCATACTAATGGCTGCATGCTCAGGCAAGGTATTCAAGTCACGTATATACATTTGACAGTTTTCTATTCTCTAATAGAGAACTACTTCTGGGGCTCATGCAATTGCGGTGAACATTAAAACTTATGGACGTTCAATTCTGATTGATGTCAAAACTTAATTTGATCTCTGATCAATGTTAAAAACTTATTGATGTGGAATTTTTTGATTAATGTCAGATCTCTGATCGATGTTAAAACTATCGATGTCAAAACTTATTGATGTGGAATTTTGATCGATGTCAAATACTGTATTTGATCAATGTCAAATTCTAATCGATGTTAAAACTCAAATCTTGATCGATGTCAAATCTCTGATTGATGTTAAAACTTATCGATTTATCGATGTGTAATTTTGATCGATGTCAAATATCTGATCGATGTGAAAACTTATCGATGTTGAATTCTGATCGATGTCAAAACTTATCGATGTTGAATTCTGATCGATGTCAAAACTTATCGATGTNGGAATTTTGATCGATGTCAAATATCTGATCGATGTCAAATTCTAATCAATGTCAAATTCTAATCGATGTCAAAACTTATCAATGTTCAATTCTGATCGATGTCAAAACTCAAATTTTGATCATTGTCGAATCTCTGATCGATGTTAAAACTTATTGATGTGGAATTTTGATCAATGTCAAATATCTGATCGATGTCTAATTCTAATCGATGTCAAAACTAATCGATGTTGAATTCTGATTGATGTCAAAACTTATCAATGTCAAAACTCAAATTTTGATCGTTGTCGAATCTCTGATCGATGTTAAAACTTATCGATGTGGAATTTTGATCAATGTCAAATATCTGATCGATGTCTAATTCTAATCGATGTCAAAACTTATCGATGTCGAATTTTAATCGATGTTGTGTCATTTCCATGACGTAGCAGTCTGCACGACGACCTACAATTTCCCATACATTTTCAGTCACAGCCGGGAAACACGTGCATTCTGGTTTCCATGCCAATCAATGCGTAGTTCATGTTTCATGACGTAAGCGTAGTGCTCCCTTGCATAATTTCAATCCATAAGATTGCGACTACTAAGAGTAACGTGTACTGGTTTTTTGGCAGCTGCGCATAAATTTTATTATTAACGTTTTACGTCACACCAAGTTAGCACGTGAGCAAAGAAGATGAAAAGGACAAAATTGAACCATTTTCAATCTTTCACTGTCAATATCTTTCGTTATTCAAAGATAATCAATTGCACTATTTAATATGTAAAAGTTCACAATGTATTCTATCTATCATTGATAACTTGTTGGGCTGGATATTTTCTTTCCCAGTGCACTTTTGTTCTGAAAACGACACAGCTCAATAATCATCAAAACATGGGGAGACAGTTCCTGCTGTGGTATGAACAAAACAAGAAATTAGAGATAGTGACAATCATAAGTAGTAAGAGTCACAACTAACCTTTTGTAAACAGTTTGAAACAGCACTCTGCAAAGTAAGAGGTGTGATACTGAAAGCTTTTAAAAATGGTAAAATTAACTAATTTTGTATGGCCCCTACAGCTAAAGAAAGGTATTGTTATGGTAAAATTCATGCAAAAGAGACTTTAAACACCTTATAGACAGAGTCTGAAGATGTATAAATAGCGGGAACCGAGTGCACTATTTTAGTGAAAATGGCTAAAACCCAAAAATCTGCCATTAGTACATGTACAAATCAAGCTTACTTATCCTACAAATTCAAGATAGATAGCTAAAATGAGAGTGATCACTGTAAAAATAAGTTGCTTTACCTTGAAAGCTAGTTAAATGTCGCTGTAGTCCCCTCAATAGCTTGTAATGTCGACTTGTTTCAGAAGCTTTTCAGGCGGCCATCTTAAAATTTCCCCATACAAAATTTCCCTATCTAAAATGCCACTTCCGGGTGCATTTTTCATTTCCAGATGTGACTGAAAATTGTAGGTCATCCTGTAGACTGTAGATCAAAGGAAGCGGTACAACTACAAGTAGACTAGAAACTCCCAGAATCACTCACCTGTGTCCAACAGTGATTTAACTTAGACCACAGTGCTTTAACTGAAACTACAGTGCTTTAACCCACCCATGTGTGATAGGAAATGACACAAAACACTTGTATCACGCGTGTATCGGGATGTATCCAGTTTAAAGCAGTCAACCCTCAGGCGCTTCGCACCCTCATGCTTCATGCTTTAAACCGGATACATCCCTCACACGTATGATATAACTATTACTAAAACTTACCAATGTCAAACTAATAAATGTCAAATTCTGATCAATGTTAACCTAAGCTAAGCTCCATACTAGGATCAATTTGATCAAGTGGCTTATTGTGTAGGTCAAAAGTGATTGCTAGTATATATAAATTATGAACATTGATTGATCATTCGCCAATAGTGAAGCAAGCAGGCTAGTGACATCAATTGGTAAAGGTCATCAAATTCAAAAGTATAACTGAAACAATATTGCCAAATTGGCACCAAGGTGCTCGGCAATTAGCCCAAATTATGAAATTTCAGTCGTTAAAAATTCTTGCCACTAATGTACAGTGTAAGTGGCAAAAGTTACATGCACCAACTAATATATTGTTTAGCAATCATTACAAAATGGCGAAAACTAAACATGAGCAAGGAAAAAGGTATTTCCCACTATACAGTATAGCTAGGACCAGAGGAGGTCCGACATCCACGGACCATTGCAGGCTAATTGCATAATAAATGAGATCACGTGATGTCGTTCCCTGGTCGCATAGCTCACTTTTTCTAAGATATATCACGACATTTAGTTGCTTTTCTGACAAAGTAACAGGAGAGAGAAGGATTAGCTTTTTCAAGGCATAAAAGCGTAGAAAGCACCTCAAATCAAGACCAGGAAATGTAATCAAGTGATCTTTAAGAAATGGCCCACGGATGTCGGACTGGCCTCCTCTGAGCTAGGACACACACTACAGCAGCACATACCCACAGGCCACTAGTGTGGTGGAGGGGGAGTAAGAGCAGNACCACAATGGTTTGCTATAGGATTTGATCACATACACCCATATGCTGAATTGGCATTGCAGTAGTTGCGTGTTGTATTGTACCTCCTCTTATGTGTGTGTGCGTGTGTGTTCTATTTTACTGTCGAGGGGTTTTTGCCTTATCCACTCAGTTTTCCCTAAACTTTTCTTTCCAATTCTCCTTTTATATCATATACTCTTCATTTTTACACTCCACAATATGGTCATGACACAAACAATGTTGAATGATGAAAAATTCTCACTATATATATTATATTGTAGTAAATGGTTTATGCTGTTCAACAAGCATCCTTGCTATAATGAATACTAGTCCACATGTTTGTCGTATTATAGAAATTACTGATTCGTACACTGATTATTGCACTGAACTAGTCCATGTGTTTGTTTGTGACTTATAAATTTTCGTCTTGTTCTTGGTTTTTACTTCTGATGACGTAGTATGCTATGCTAAATCCTCCAAGAGCCAGCCCAGTTATGATGCCAATACAACTCAGACTGTAAGAACATATCTTCTTGTTTCGTGCAATTTCAGGTTCTCCAATTCTTTGGTCTTCTTGTGCCTTAAGTGTTTTCCAAAGATTATTTTTTGTGCGTGTGTGTGTACATGTATGTGATAATACGTGACATACATATAGTACTATCCCAAATACTAATTTTGACCACGCCCCTATTTCCTATCATTAGACACACCCACTTCCTGCTTTTGAATGTGCAAGAGAGGAAGCAAATGAAAGAAAACAATTCAAGTATTTAACCCCTTGCCCCTAGTTTGGTTCAAATAGGTACAGTGGGGGTTATTAAAATTTTGCATTGTATATACCCCCTATTACCTGCCCCCTTCCCCATATACTGAAATTAGTTGATAAAAGCTTACAGATTTAGCCAGACAGACGGCCCCCAGTGTACATATCAGTGGGATAACCCCTCCAAACAGACATGTAAAGATGCTGGCGATTACGGCAAACGAGAATCCATTATCGCCGACATAATTTGGCTCCCTGGTAGTACTACTGGTTGTGTAAGGCTGTCGTCGATAGCTGTAGTAGGCTACAGGCATCTTGGTGGGCTCCTGCTGCACCAACTCTGACTTATCTGTTGGTTCTTCTTGATCTATTAGCTCTGATTTATCTGTTGTCAATGCAACATCTGTTGTATACAAAGTCATGTACATAAATGTAAGAGAAGAAAGAGAATGATTGTATGTGCAAGAGGTAATCACATGTACTAGCATCTCTACCTCTATTTCCAGAAACAAAACAACAGACAACCAAAGAAAAATACACAAAAAACAGACAAAATAAGCAAAAAAACAAATAACAGTGCAAATGTCTGTAATTTTTTGAGATGGGTACTTTGGGAAGTGAAATGGTGCCAAAATACTGCACACCACCATTGTTGCAAGCAGCTACACCAAACAAAGGCTAAAACAAAATTCCATGCATTTTAGGCTTTTCTTGATCTGTGTATTTGTTGGAAATCTGTGAATAGCTAGTACATGTGTTAATTCGTACCTTTTCCTTCATTCTGTGTTGGGTCTGGTAGCTCCATTGTCTCTTAAACCAGGACTTGTAAATCAGTTCTTTTATCCCTCGTTCAGTTTATACCTCCCACAAGAATCTGACAGTTAAAGCTGTTGCTTGACTAGTTATAGCTACAAGTATGCCTCCATCCTGTATGGTAACTATATGTGTTTATATTATTATACAGTCTTCTTTACAACCATCCAAATGCTACGGACCTATAAGTATCGGAAGCTGCTAATTGCTTCAAGGTGCTCTGTGTATACATTCCAGCTCACCATGTTGTCAAGTATGTTTCTAAACAGTATTACTTGCATCCAAACTACCCTACCTCCTATAAACATGGTGTTAGCGAGTGAAACAGGAATGCTAGCAAAAGGAGGTAGAGTCCCTCTAGTTTCTTTGTACATGATTGTCATAACCACAAGTGTAATATTCATTTATAGGAGGGGGGGGAAGGTGCTCTTGCCGAATAGCGGGAAATTTTTGTAGGGTTCAAATTTTTGCGATATTCGTGGTCATGATCTGATCATGAAAAAAAGAACTGCAAAATTTAAACACATGCACTCGTAATAATGCTTACAGTTTGCCATGATCAGCGTTGAATCTCAAAAATTTGAATCGTGAAAATTTAACTTCTTGCTCAAACGATCGACCACTACCACAAAAATTTGGACGAGCAAAAATTTCCCATTATACAGTGTACGTATCCTGCACAATTAAGATAATTATTGTAAAGCTTTTTTCCACTCCTGTTGCAGAACAGGGAGGAACAGGTTTAATGTCAGTTGAAAAATCTGTACTTTATATATAAGTTGATGTACATATAATTATACAGTACATATATTCCAAAATTTATGCACATATTATAGCCACATTATATACTGCAAATTATATAAACCTATAGCTTGCAATATATCATATTAAATTATTGTTCCCAGATTATAAATCGTTCTCTAATTCTTGAACGTTATCATTATTATTGTTCCTTGAGGTGATAGAGTAGGCTATACTAAATCCACCAAGAGCCAGTCCAGTTATGATACCAAGCCAGCTAAGGCTGTAAGAGCATATCTTCTGCATGAAAATTTTAAACTATCGTATTATTATTTCAAACAATATCCCATACCTATACCTAGCCACATCCCTCACTCATACACTTTGTAAAATTCTTATCGGTCCCAAACTAAGCTCTGTCTTTAGTCCCTCCCTTAATTCTTGATATGAAATAGAAGTACTACATATACACGTACTCTACTGTATAGCATGAAAATTTGGCTGATTTTAATATCAATTGGCGGATTGGCGGTTTTGGTAAGGACCACCAATATACAGAATCTGTACGTGTTTTGCTGCATGTGCAACCGCCAAAATAAAATCCGCCAATCACGAAATTTTTAACAATCCGTCAAATTTTATTTCCGCCAGTATTTTGTGCTATACGGTATATTGGGTTGATATGTAGGCTTACAGATTTAGCCACACAGACGGCTCCCAGTGTACACGCTAGAGGGATGCACCCTCCAAAGAGACACACAAAGATGCTGGCGATTATAGCAAATGTGTATCCATTGTCACTGATATAATCTGGTGGCCTGGTTGTGCCAGGTAGAGGCTGATAGGCGTGGTTGTTGACAGAGAGCTTTGTTGGTTCTTCTTGAACTAGCTTCGATTTATCTGTTGGTTCTTGCTGTACTAGCTCTGTCCGTGTCTTATCTGTTGCCAATAAAGATGTAATTGTATTAATAATACATGCATGCAATGTCTGCACATGCGTTCCTACTAGAATATCCTGCTGGCACTGGGTGCTGTTGCTTCATTGTCTTCAAAACCTCATTGTTTATTGTTGGTTCTTCTTGTAACAACTTATCTGTTCAACAAATCAATGAAAGCTGCATGAATCTACCCTGGTGTTGGAATCTATACTTCTAGCTGGTCTATAGATTAGGTATAATGTACAGTATATGTGTACTAAATTAAAATTTCATGAACTGATTTTCCAAATTGTATTGAAAAAGTGTACATGCAATATGTGTATATTAATAAACAGTTCCTACCAGTCTCTCCAGTTAGTGTTGGCTCCTTTAGCTCATCCATTCTCTGCAACACCTCGAGTTTTAGATCAGCTCTTGCTTAGTTTATACTGTATACCTTCAGCAAGATTCTAAACAAGAATCTAAAAATGTGATGCTATTCCTGGACTATTATGTACATACATACTATAGCTGCACAATTATGCCAGCTCACGTTATTTCCTGCATTGTGAGTATGATCACTGCTCCAATCACTGTGTATACTATTGTGTGAAGTGGCAGTATAATATACTTGCACAATATATATTATACAGGAAAGTGCCTTTCTATGTCCTGTTTACATTCCCAGTTGCCATGAAGTCCATTGTTTATATTAGTGGCTCACCCCTTGCATTTCTAGAGCCATGTTTACAGGGTGTACGAGCACGCACACTCAGAACATCAAACAATCTATAATGGCTATTGAGCTTTGTAAATTACATCAACAGTTAGTGGTTTTGTTTGATTGCTTTGGTTGTCTTGCCACGCATGCAAGTGGCAAAAATTTAAAGTGTATGGCGACCTTTACCAAATCGGTCAAAGTGGCGAAATTTTCTGATTTACTGCATAATGAATACAACAGGGGCAATGCTACAAAAAAAAGTTGCACTTTGACAGTGCCATTGTAAAAAGTTATTGTTATTGATGATCAAATTAAATTTCAAGATTTCTATTGAGCACAAATTATGCATGTGTTCATGGTTAACTAGAGTCTAAAAAGATGGTCTTGTATATTGTTCCCTCGTTAGAAATTACTGTCTGATTCTTGATTTTTCATCCTGACCACGTACAGTGCTATCACGGTAGCACTAAGAGCCAGTCCAGTTACGATGCCAACACAACTCAGGCCGTAGGAGCATATCTTCTTCTTGTGAGCAGCTTCAATGTCTCCATCCATTTCATCTTCTTTGGCCTAAAGTGTGTGTGAATATTTTACTCTGTTCATTTTTTTTTCTTTCTCCTGTTCTCTGGAATTTCTGGGAGGAGACTACTAGTGTAGGTACCCCCCTGAGCCTCCCTCCATCAAATAGCTCACTTGCTTCTTGATGTGAAATTGTACAGTAGATTCATTCCAAATATAGATACAGTACATGTACATATTTTGTAATATGTATGGCCCCTGCAGCAGTATGTACCCCCCTACACCTCAGAGTATAAAAGATGTATCAGTATTATATATATATAGTGTACTGTAGGCTTAGCCTCGTACAAATCAGGCCTTCCCCACATTGTTTAGCAATTAGTGTACCTGAATTTAGGGGGTATACTCTTGACTTACAGATTTTGCAAACCAGACGGCCCCCAGTGTACAGGCCAGGGGGATGAGGCCTCCAAAGAGGCACGTTATGATGCTGGCGATTACGGCAAATGTGAATCCATTGTCCCCGGGGCGATCAGGCCTTCTGGTCGAGCCTGGGCGAGGCCGATAGCTGTTGTTGACAGAGACCTTTGTGGGTTCTTGTTGCACCAGTTCTGACTTGTCTGTTGCACGAGTAAGAGAAGAGAAAAGATAAACAATTGTCATGCAAAATCCAATTTCAGCTACCTAGCGTCAAACTCTCTTTCTTTATATTAAATTCCCCCCCTTTGATTGATTGGTTAATTATAATTAAAGCTGCTAGCCACGAGTAACCGAAATGTTTAAATACGAGAGTTCCATAGCAAAATCCTGATCTGTGAAATATTGAAAAAAAATTGAGTATAATAATGTGTTAGTTCTTCTACCTTCACCTCCAATTAGTGTTGGTTCCTGTAACTCCATCCTCACTAGTACGTACAGTGTACCTCAAGTTATGGACAATTTTTTTTTCTTGTTCGAACAGTTTATACCTCCCGCAAAAATCTAACAACTGTAGCTGTTGCTAGACTATTTTTATAGCTTTGCTAAACCATATGCAATTGTATATGGCTGTCCCATCCATCGACCTTGTAAGTGCTGTTCACCTAAAAGCCAAGGAAATGGCTGCATGCGTCGATCATTATTATTCTCACTGCTCCTTAGTTACGTGTGTTTACATTCCTGAAGTCACTTGTTTATGTTCAATAATTACTGTTTTATATGTACAGTACATGTGTGTTGTGTGCACCCCTGTAATTAAGGAAACAATATAACCATGATGTAAACAATTAAGGTTCCATAACAACAGAGCTGGATGTTGCCAGCTGGGGCGAGCCCCCAGCAGCTCTTTGTCCAATTGTTTGTAAAGTCAACATGACAACCACAAGTGTAAAATTTAATAATAATAATTACATTGTATCTTTTAAGACTTTCAAGAGAGAGAGAGAGAGAGAGAGAGAGAGAGAGAGAGAGAGGGGAGGGGGGGGGGTATACCAACGTACAGTATCAAGTATCTTTATTGATGTACCGTAAATCTGGAATTTTTCACTGTAAAAATAATTTTCATACAGGGTTTGCAGCGCACGAAAATTCTATGGGTGGGACTGTATAACATTGTGAAGTTGTGCGAAGATTATTTAGCATGGAATGTTAACACACAAACATTAATTTTTGCCCAAAAATTTTTTAACTTACAATGTAATTGTGAGAAGCACACGTACAGTAAAGGTCTGTTATTAATTATTGAAATAAAATTGCTATATATAGTAATATTTTCCTGGGATAGGGTGTTTTTTCATAACTGAATTGTTTCCATTCCCATTCTCCATTCTCCATTCTCCATTCTCCATTCTCAGTAGTCAGTATGTCATGTCGTACTGGATGGGTTTGATAACTTGGAAGTAGATTATTAAAATGACTATCAGTATTATGAAGGTTGAGAGCATGCCAAGCACACTGCATGAATAGGAGAGGTTTTTCTTCACCTTGGCAGCCTCAAAGTTGCCCAAGACTTCATCATTTCTTGCCTGTAGAGAGAGAGAGAGAGAGAGAGAGAGAGAGAGAGAGAGAGAGAGAGAGAGCTTACATGATTCCTCCCTTGGCTTGTACACATACACACACACACACACACATGCTGACATGCATGCAGCAAATAAAGACATGGGTTGCCAACTGTTTGTAAAGACCCTTATTACTTCAAAGCTTTAGCTAACGATACTTGTACGCCATCACCCTATGTATGCATGACCCTGTGGTGATCTCTGTAAGAGTTTTACTGTTTTATAAGTCCTCCTGTAAATTGCATATGTGTTTGAGAAAATTAAAAACTTCCCGTTTCATTTTACATTGTCCAGTGACAGGATGTGGTGACATGTTTGGCACATGCAGGTACTTGTACTGTTCATTGTGATAGTGTGATATGTACAGGGGAAGGCCCCTTGTTTATTTATTATTTATAAATTGTAGTGTAGGATGGTAATTTGACTGTGCCTGTTCAAAGTAGGAAGTTTTGGATATACAGTAGCTCAGGGACCCATCATGCAACTGTACCACCACCCACATAATTTTTATCAGACATTTTGTTTAATTTTGGTATGTTAACTAAAGACATGTAGTGAAATGATTAGCACCTTTTCTTACAGCTAGTTTAGCTTACACTCAATGCAGCCCAGAGGGCAGTGAATGTACACATGAGAGGCAGCAGTCCGCCAAAGATGAAAGCAAAGATGGTGGATACGATGGCCAATAGAAAGAAATTGTCGTTGACTTTTACACCACTACTAGCTGTATCGTAGTAGTACTCTCTTGCTACAGTGTTGATCCGTGGCTGTTGGATGAGTGCTGACTTTTCTGAACCATGTAGACAAATAAAGAGAGGTTTAAAATGTTGTTCTAAAGTGTAAATATTACTGTGTATGTAGCCTCGTACTCAGGCTCTCCCCTTTCCCTTTCACTACTGTGCAAGGTCTAGCTTTATAAGGCATGCAAACAACTTGCAGTCATCCAGACCAGGGTGCGCTTTAATTGGAAAATGGGGTTGGCAACAAACTAAACTGTTATAACTAGCATGTGGCTTTAATAAATCTAATGTGTACTCTCTTACCATTGTACTCCTCCATACTGATAGAGTATGGTAGATACAGAAAGAGGCTTTCAGGCTGATTGTTTTCACCTTAGGTGTCTTCAGGCTAGCATGGTGACACATTGAAGCACCATGCTTCCACATTGAAGCACCACTAGTTTAGAACATTCCACCAGGTAACCACTAATTGCTATAATTGATGAGAGGTGGCTGGGGGAGTTTTATTGTGTGACCTTAACTGTTAGAGTATTTTGTAAACACATGCAGTGAAACTCAAAGTACATCGATGCAAAACAAGGTAAGATAATTGACATTGAATGAAACTGTTTGGTATACATGTAGTCTAATTGTAGCCTAGGATTGTGAAGTCTTCAAAAACTTGAAAGTTTTCCGTTCCCACATTCCATTCACTGGCGGCATTCTCAAAACCAGATGGTCATTAATCCTATACTGCATGTATACATCGAACCAATGTACTATGACCCTGACTATTGAAGTTATCTTCTATTACAATCAGAAACTTTTGTTCTAGTTCCATCACAAATTCTGTGTACAATACTCCACTTTATTGGTTAATTCTTTCTTTGTCTTGTAATTTCCTTTATGCAAATTTTCACTTTTCTATCCCTTGCTACTCTTTCTAAGTCTGTGAAGCTAATGTTAGTGACTGTGGTGTTACTGATGGTGTGTCTGTGTTTTATTGTGTTTTGCATCAGGGTGTGTACACTAATCTACCTTACAACTGTTTCTAATTAGGAGTCAGTGGTATAATAATAATAAGATTGTTTATTCTTCACTGTTCCTAGCCCACCATAAATTACATTAACCCACTCCAGACTCTCTGTGGTGTAGCTATCAGTGACTGCCTTGTTTCAAGCTCCTTGCTAATATTTATGAGTGTTGGTATTCTTCTTATGGTGCTGCTCCATCTGTCTGGTAAACTCAGACAAAACCAAGTGGGTGTCAATTATTAAACCACTGGTTTCAATATTTACCCTATGAGGAAATTTTCACCACTATCTCTCAGTGTGATGAAAACTTATAACAGTGTGGCAATCTTTACTTAATCTAGCTGTAGCTATGAAAATGCAAAATTTTCAGATCAACTGTACAATGTGGTATTACTAATAATACAAATTGGCCAAATTTATACCCGCTATGAAATGTTGTTACTATTGAGTTTTTCAAAAATAATATCACAGTCATTTTCATGGTCTCCTGATCAGCATGCATGCATCACATTAAACTTTGCTGTCTCTTATTAGCTTCAACGAATAGTACAATTGAAATTGCAGCTAGAAATAAGCTGAAAATGAGGCCGCTCAAACTCAGACAGTAGGAGACCGACTTGAACTTGTTAGCTGAGTAGATGTCACCCCGTACTTCACAGTCCATTGCCTGTGTGTGTGTGTGTGTGTGTGTGTGTGTGTGTTAAATTGTTTGTTTGTGTGTGTGTGTGTGTGTTAATTTGTTTGTTTGTGTGTGTGTGTGTGTGCGTGTGTACACATGCAAAATATTACCAATCTATAATTTTAAACTCTACATGTATGTATGTATGTTTCACTTGTTGATTGTCACAAAACCCACACCTTTTAGTGACACATATGAATTTATGCCTTACATAATTATCATTGCATTCGAATGTGCACGCCGATATTAAATAGTCTCACTCTTTGTGAAATCCAAATAGCTGATAGCGTACAAATTAGCGGTAGACATCCTCCTATCAGACAGGATAAGATAGTTGCCGTCACGGCAAAACACATTCCATAATCACTTTGATTTTTTTTCTCTCTCTGGTTTCTCTGATTGCTTTCCACCACTAGTGCTGTCTGCATCTCATTCTCTTGCTGGATCACCTCACTCTTCTCTGTTTGTTGTGACATGCAGTGTGTTGTAAAATTGGATAGTAATTTGCCAAAAAAAAAATTTACAGTGCAGTACATAATACTAAGTTATGGCATTTTGATGGTGTATGTACAATTATGTAATATCAACAATGTCTAAACTTTTTGTAATCTGTTTGGGGGGTCAAGCAGCCCCAGCCTTGTTATTGCAAATACATTTTTTGCAATATGTATACCAATATCCACGAAAACCATGAAAATTGTACTCATCAAACGTTAACTTTTGTTCCATCACTGAGCCATGCATGCATATATAGGAGTTTTATTAGTTAGTGTGTAGCCTTACCATTTTGATCTTCTACAATAACTGGAAGTTGTTCTTCTTGTTCCATTGCAAAGATAAACTCCTTTTTCTTTGTTTGCTAGCTATAGTTTCCTTCTTGTTCTTTGTCCCTCTCTTATGTGTGTAGCTTTTACTATTCTGTCTTCTGTGAAGCTTGTGCCAGTTGCTGGTTGTACTGTCTGTTTTTTATTTCGTTTGTATGAGGGTGTGTACACTAATATATCCTACCACTGTTTCCAATTAGGAGTGGCCATTTTTATTAAAAATTGTTTATTCTGCCCAGTTATTTATTCTGGTGGGTGTTCACCATGTCTAGTGGAATCAGCCATAACTGTGTCACTTGTTAGTGCCTTGTAATAATCACCCACACAGCTGATTGGACTTCTCGATCCTCCCTAATGTCTGACAGGATTCTTCCTGAAGGCTTGTCAGAGCTAAATTTTCTTTGGCATGGTTAATTTTAATTGAAAGGATGTATTAAAGCAGTGGCAAAAATTCTATTTCTGAGATTCTTTTTTTCTACATTGTATCAGGCCCACCATAAATTACATTAACCCCCTCCAGACTCTCTGTGGTGTACCAATGGTGAGTGCACTCTGTACTAAAGTCCATCTGGTTTGAGAAAGCCAATAAGTAAATTTCTAATATCCAACCAATTTGAATGTTTCGAGCACCATTGGAAAGCACTCAATCTCCTCATTCTTTTGGTTGCTTTTCCAGCTTCCTACGCCTTACCAACCAAGAGTTAGATATTTTGCCTTATGCATGTAAGAAGTGTTGTATGAATCTCAATATTTCACTTCTGGTGGCATTCTGGAACCAGATGGACTTTAATGGTGGTGGTCATCTGTGGGTGTTGGTATTCTTCTTATGGTGCTGCTCATCTGTCTGGTAATCCCGCCAAACTAATTGGGCATCAACTATTGAACCACTGGTTTCAATGTTCACCCTAAATGGGGAAATTTTCACCACTATCTCTCAGTGTGGTGAAGACTTTAAAAGTTTGGCAATCTTTATACTTGATCTAGCTGTCTCAATGGTGAAAATTAGCAGAAAATTCCCCTCTCTGAATGGAAAATTTACCCCATGAAATCTTAAGCTACAAACATCAATACATGCATTATATGATAGACTATACACCTTAGATTGTGTGAATTGGTACAAAAAAACTTTTTATTTTTTTTGCCTGCATATTTTTGTTTCTTCTTAATAATCTCAACACAATTTTTACTTTTATTACTTAGCCAAAAATCCTTACAAACCAGTAAATAATTGATGTTCATATTCAGTGTCAATTAACCATCGTAATGATCAATTCAAAAAAATGGTTATATGAATCAGTTTTATATGTGAGAGAAAAAATATGATTATCAAGAATCACTGCTCAATAAATGATCAGCATGCATGGGTGTGTGTCTGCATGTGTGCTGTATGGTGATCAAGCTAGCAATACAGATGAGTCGATTCAGTCTTTAAGTTTTCTTTTAAGTTAAACTGTTTCAGTAATCAGCCTAAAGTTATGGTAAGAGTTCTTCAAAAACTGTTCGATCTTTCCATTCCCATATTCCATTCTCAATTGCCGTAATTGTAAGGGTTATTATCCTGGCTTGGCTGGATGACCTTGATGTAGAGCACTATACCAACAGCACACATCACAAAGCTGAAGAGGATGCCGCACAGACTGAGTACGTAGGAGCATTTTTTCTTCTGGTTGGCCGATTCGTAGTCACCAACAATTTCGTCATCTTTAGCCTGAGTGTGTGTGTGTGTGTGTGTGTGTGTGTGAGTGTGTGTGTGACAGTACGGAGAATTGTATGTTAATGAAGTGTACTCTAGAGATTTTGCTTATGCATGCAGTGTACACTAAAAAAAGCTTATTTTTGAGAAGAAAATTTGAGAAAGTTCTTGCACGGGTGGGAAAAATACCCCCCATACAGTTATAGTTGGCTGAAATCTGACCCCCATTCTGATTACAATTGAACCACTCCTACCACAGGTGGCACTTACAGTGGGCTCTAGAAGCATAAACTATTTTTTGCTAAAAAATAATTTGAGAGAGAGAGAGAGAGAGAGAGAGAGAGAGAGAGCAATTTTATTCCCAGTAGGAGAAAGTTCGTGTAACTGGGAATTGGCTGACCTATTCACCTACATGTATGTACACCACTTAGCTTACTAAGTACTACTAAGACTTGGAGCCTGACACAGCTATACTCTGTGATTCCCCACTTGGCTTACTGCTAAAGATTGTGTACCATGACACACTATGTGTTTGGATGTGCTCTCAGCCAGAAATGACAGGAGGATTCTAGGTGTGTCATAACAAGCACTAGAAGAATTTCCACTGCTTAATTATTATTTAATTTTTGGTTGAAGTATGTATGTATACGTGCATGTATGCATAACAGTATAGGCTCTTCAAATTCTATGTTGTCATGTATAGGCATGCACGCACACATACACAAGCAGTACATATGCAATATGCGAGCTGGTAGAGTAAACAATGAGTCAAAGTCATTCTTAGCCAAAATGTTAATGGAGTCCTTAGTACTTCAAGGCATTAGCCAACATTGTTATTGTATTCCTGTACTNATTTGTAGCGAAAAATAAATTGATCTACAGTCCTATCAGGATTGGCTACTGCTGCTATTCCACTCTTTTCTTCTGGAAATATACAAGTCAGTGCTTGGAAAGAGACAAGCGTTCTTTTAGCTTTTGTGTGCCTAGCGCTTCAAAAAATACCTATGACGTAATCCAGTCAACAGAGTATACAGACAATTTTACGGTGAAATTTATGATGTACCCAGATTTTGGGTACAAACTGCCGCATGCACAGTCCATAGATTCCAGGCCCTCTTTTGGGCCTGGGGACGAGGCTACTTTATTAAAGTATAAGTTGTGAAGTTCATAAAAGTTAAGTACACATTCTTGAATGCATACATTTAAGCACAATTAATGGCTTTTTATAAAACAAGGATGGGCTGGGATGCGCAACAGAGTAGAATATCACCATAGATAAAATTTCTACAGGGGGCTATCTATGATATGTCACCCCCGGCTACCAGGCAGGACTATTTAATTGACTTACATGTGCCAATATCAGAGAAGCACCCAAAGAGACCATTTTGCCACGTTCCAGACATTGCTATCAGCGTATAATATTATATCTGTGTAGCTTATGCTTCAATTGCTCTGTTGACTTCTTGTCCCTTGTCTGAGATCTTGAGCGCGCACCCGCGTACCGGAAATAAGAGTTTGTTCCGGCATAGATAATAGAGACTGTTCCGGTCATGTGACAATGAGTAATTGGCATCAAGGGCAGGGGTCTCTCCTCAGTTTCCTTCCTTCGCAAGCTGCAGCTATTTCGCAAGAGGGCCATTGATTCCAATGAAGCTCAGCCGCTGTATATAACCATAGATAATATATCTATTATAACTAAAGACAGCTGACACCATCCGGAACTGAGAGCTCTGGAGCATCTAGTTATTCAGTGAAGAACTTGACAGGTAACTTCAACAGTCTCAGTGGACATAAGCATGCATAAGGGGGCACTTCCAAACTATTTTTTGAAAAATTAACGTCGTAAATCTTTGAATCCTTGTGACGTTATGTGGCATCATAAAATTATGATGCTAACTAACTTCTAGCCCCCCCCCCATAACGTCACTAGTCTAGTCCTAGACCCCGCCTTTTCCGCCCAGCGAAAAATGGGGGTCTAGAAAAACTGGTGCACTTCCGGTGAAATTCTGGAATGCAACTTTGTCATGATTCACGTGCAGCTTGACCTCAAAAATTTATTATGGGTCTTACTGCATTTCGCGACAAGTATCAATCGCTTTTTTTGTGCCCAAGCAGGCGACTTTACAGTGAACAATAGGCTTTGAGAAAAGAGTAGTCAGTAAGTAATCTTCGCCGAATGATCGACTGCTTCAAGTCAAAAGGTCAGGCTAACCTTACCCACGTAGCTCATGCCTTTGTAAAAAATAAATTCTTATCTGTTCCAATTAGAGATGAAAGCGCTAGCTTCAGCGATGTTAATGGCTCGTTGTTTCGAGTTTTAACAGGTTTCAAAACTTCAATGCACACACGCAAAAATTCTACAGACTGGTCAGTTTACAAGTAACAATTTTCGCGACTTCCAAAATCAACGCAATGTCATGTGATATTTTAGTCACATGACTTCATGTAAGCAATCTGATTGGCTCTGCCCGATTTTGAGCAGAGAACACAAAATGTGTGCCAGTTTTTCTAGACCCCCATTTTTCGCTGGGCGGAAAAGGCGGGGTCTAGGACTAGACTATAACGTCACAAGGAATTATTGAAGTCAAGATAATAATTGCAAACAATCATAAGTGAAGTACAAATTATTTTGATACCGTTTTCTGTTAACGTCACGAGTTGAGACCCCTGCCCCCCCTCCCTCCCCAGCGTCATAATGACGTTAATTTTTCCAAAAATAGTTTAGAAGTGCTCCCTAAACAAAAAACAAACTACTGGAACACGTGCACATGTCACACTGCACACAGCTGCCGGTTTATGGGAAAATCTGAGTTTTAATATGTGGCTGATACAGCATGATTATTAATCGGGTCAACTGACTTATTCAGCACCTTGACGGGGCTAGGACTAGGGTTACTAGGGCTAGGGCCAGGGATAAGGGGTCCAGGTTGAGGTGCTAGATAAGTCAATTGATCTTATCAATCATGCTAATCTGTCAACAAATCGTCCAACGACTGCTATTTGTTTAGAGCATGTTCAGCACTATGAGCTATGTCCATTTGCCAGTGAAAAATACTGACTGTAAATGCAAAAGGGGGTTGAGAGCTTAGGCCTGGAATAGTGGTTACCATGTCCAATAAAAGTATAACTTTGGGACTATCAATATTGTTAGCATACTTTCTTGTGATATGTAACATACAGGGTATACAGTATGTAAGATATTTATGTCCATGTGACACTACACAAGAAGATCCATCTGCATGCTAGCTAAATGTGTGATACAGAGAAGTATCACTATTTAGTTAATTATTATTCTAAGGTAAACATAGGTGACTATCACAGTGTCACAGTGACATCACTTGAACTGTTGCTTTCCCCTGAGACTCAGAAAATTTTATCTGCTCAAGTATTTTGTCTGAACTGCAGACAAAGAGTATATATGTTGCGGATCCGGCATGCAATATTATCGTATTTGTAAGGAAACAAGATCAATTGGTTATGTATACCTCGGATAGTTCCAACCGAATTTTTTTTTTCTGTATCATATATAACAGTGACATGTCATTTTCTACAAACAAAGATTCAATTTCAGTGTATGCATGGTAGGTGCTTTGCCGCATGGCGCATGGTGCATGCATGGCGCTCATATATGGTAGTAACCCATAGGTAAACTACATGTATAAACCACATGTAGTAGTAGTAGACCACAGGCTTATCTTCTTACACACAATCCATCTGCTCAATTGATCAATCAGAAGTACGTAGTCACCTGGGGTTGACTCAATATGCCTTTTGCATGTCCTTGCGTAACTCAGTTGAATTGCACAGCTGACTTAGCCAGTTAGCACTCCTGTACTTTAAGCATGGATCCATGCATGCTGTAAGATCCTACAATGTTTCCATTTGATTAGTAATTATATAAATGCCTACATTCTCTGTGTCAATATATAGAGTTCTCGATATGCCTCTCTGGAGTGTGGAGGAGTGGAGAGTACGTATTGCCTGCTCTTACTGCACCCTTGGAATCTGGCGTCCCATCAAACTGAGAGGATATGGAGGGAGAGTCAAATCAAAACCATGTTTGTTATCCTCTCTGCATCAGAGACAACAAATTCCTGTATCATCACTTTTAAGCTGTTTTGCTTGGAAGTTATCATCATTAATCATCACCATTTTGCTTTTCATGTTTATGGATCTGAAAAGCTGTTTAAATGATGTTTTAACTCCACATACAGTGATGTGGCTAAATAGACAACCCTTAGTGAATCGAATAAGGAATCAACTGGTTTTAATATGTCTAAAATGTGGAATATATCTCCTCTCATTTACCAGACTAAAGTTGTTACTTAGTGGAGACATTGAGACGAATCCTGGCCCTAAATTAGGTGATCATCCATATTTAATTTTGACACTATAAATAATAAAATGTGAGAATACTTGGAAACACTTAATTTGGTGATTTTAGCCAGCAAACCATGCACCCACAAAGAAATTGTATATATGCCAATAGCCTGATGAATATCATATTTTGTGCACATTTAAAATGGCCAGTTTCAATGGCAATCACCAATTTAATTTATCCTAATAGTATATAGCAGGGAAGTTTTGCGGGGTTTAACTTTGAAATTCGCGGTTTTGCATATCACGATCAATCAGTGAAAGTTTTTATCCACATTATTCTTACTAGTGTATGAGCGTCGCACAGCTCATTTGCGAAAGTTAAACTCCAAAAATATTTGACAATTAAGAGACAGCCACGAAAGTTAAACCCTTTAAAACTTTCCCACTGTACAATATGTGCCACCAAATTGAATGTTTCCACATAATTAATGGTGAAAAAAACAAGCTAAAATTTAGACCCGGTTTACACATATGCAGTTACAATGCACGTGCGAGCTGCCAGCTGTCACGAGTGCAGTTAGCTTGCTCGATTTCAAGCAAAAAAAGCCTCCAAACAAGATGAGAAGGCGTTTCGGTAGACAGATGATGATTGTAAGCTACTGTAAAAATGGCCCACGAGTCCAGTTAACAGTTTTGAAGTCTGCATTTTGCTCGTTCATAGGAGCCTGCTACTGTCTTCATTTACCAAAGTCTCCACTTTCATGAGCATTTACAAAAGTATCCGTTTATGTGAGCGTTTACAGAGGTAGCGTGTAGATGCATGCTGTATCCATATACTTTATAGTTTGTGTTTACAATACTATAAAATGTATACGTGTAAACGGGGCCTTAAGCAGCGAAATTTTCCTAATTTGTGCATAATTACATTATTGTAGTTTTTGATAAAATTATATGAGCATGTGTGCATATATTTATACAGTTACTGTTGAGTCTCATCTGGATTTGTTAACAAAAGTAGTCGGATCTGCTAGTGAGAAATGGTTTGACATAGGAAAGCATCTGAATTTGGAAGTGGACTATCTTGAATCCATTGCACTTAGACAATCGTTTGACAATCAAAAATGTTTAAGATTTATGCTAAAATTATGGCTGAGGACGCGTACACAAACTGCAACTATACAATGGGCTAAATTAGCCGAAGTTCTCAAGGATGAACGTATTGGTTTTGAATCATTGTCAAGTCAAATTGAGGAGAAATATTTACAAGGGGATTTTTGCTATGAAACAGGTATTATGATCATACAATATTAAGCAGTGTAGGAGTGGGTATAGTGCTGTAAAAAAGGAATGAAACAAGGCATGACTCGGAACCCTGTGTGTGAATTTCATTCATTTTTTGTCATGTGATGAAGACTGTAAAAGTGAAGTAGTCATGTGCCGATCTGATGCAGAGTTCTGCCTTTCCTTCCATGTGGCATGCTCCCCCCATACCTATAATTACAGTCAACTCTCCAAATTGCATGGAAATACTTTGGGACACAGGTCTCCAACATGCAGTGTCTGTTACTCAAGGGTGTTCTTAGTTGGGGTTTTATTGTTGTGCCACCTCTGATTTGTGTTAATTTGGTAACTATTTTTAGTGTTATATATACATGCAATGAAAGGCAATGTTATGAACAAAAAAATGCATGAATTTTTATTTATTGTTTGGTGAACTGAATACATAGGCTAGACTTGATGTATGACATGCTAGCTGTTAGTCCAGACATGAGCTCAGCGGTAGTAGTAGTTGCCTCACTTGCCTGTTCGCTACAGTGGCAGTAACTTACCTGTCGTGGATTAATCTTTTTTCAGAGGATATTTCAACTATATAATATACAGCCTTTTTATAGTGATTTCTTTCTTTCAAGCCTTACGGAGACATTGCTCTTGAAGAAGATATCTTGATGACAAGCAAATTAAAGGGTGACACATTACAAATCCCACACCTACTGTCTGTTATTCAGGCTATAGATTATATATGGCGATATAGATTGCGTTGTATGAGCTTCACTGTCCATTGTCCGGAAACTAGATTTTCCATTATTCTGAAGGGCCGGTTTATTTTGTGTGTGTGTGTGTGTGTACTAGAGAACTCAGTTCATCATATATACGTACGGTAGTACGTATAGTGGGTCGACTGCCCCATTGATACAATATATGTTTATCACCATAAAAATCTAGCAAAACAAAGTTATAAGCCTTCAAACTTGCTCAGAAGCTCTTTTAGGCAGATTACCAACTGCTTGTAAGACCTAAAGCAAACTATCCAAAACACTCGTAGAGAGCACTAGTCGGAAGCTATACACCCACACAATTTTGTTCTCACTTACTTACTTACTTACTTATACTTATACTTCTTTACTTCCTTACTGACTTACTTGAACGCGGTTTCCAGAGAAACAAAAGGCATTGAGCTAGTTTTGACAACACAAAGTAACTTCTTTTCATCCGAACTAGGATCTTTTACCCTCGTCTGAATGTGTTATAACAAGAGCTATAGAGCTTTGAAACTTTAGTATAAATTTGTGTACTTCAGTGTTACAGTAGCCATTTTTGTAGTAGAGTTCAAAAGTCGTTATCTTATCCACATGGCATTTAATATGCATGCATGTGCATTAGCCTACTTGAGCTCTATATGTAAAATTTCTAATATACTCAAGCTTTTTGTAGAGACTAACCAGCCTCTGATAGTCTGCATGTATGTATACTCAAGTAGTAAAAATTTCAAAAAAAATTAGCAGTGTATAGGAATGGGCAGTGCTATAAAAAGTAAGGAAACAATTTAAGGCATGCATGTAAAGCTTAAGTATAAGCAGGCAAATTAGGTTAGATTTCAAGACTTGGGCATAAAAGTGAAGTAGTCATGCATGTGCCGAAATCGAGACATGCATGCCTTGTTTCCTTACTTTTTATAGCACTGCCCATTCCTACATTTTTACTACTTGTACAAAGAGCAGTGTCCACTATAATGTATGTGAGTCTGTAAGAGAGGGTTGATTGTACGTGTATACACTCCTTATTTTATCAATTTTTGGTTATCATTATATCACCATGCAGGCATTGAACTTACATTGGATAAAGCATATAAGGAAATTGTTGTTTTGTCTGATAGTTGGTACGTCTTAGGACTACTGCTTGATGTTTCACAATCTAGATTATCTACTATTCATAAGAAAACTGGAAATATCAGTTGTGAAAGCTCTCTCTATGAGACCCTGGGTGAATGGTTCAACCGGACTGACCATCCTCCCACTTGGCAAGAGTTAGCTAAAGCAGTGGAACTAGTTAATCCTGACAAAGCTCAAGAGATTATAAGGTTGTATTGTGAAGGAGAGTGTTCAATGGACGATCATTTAGATGAAGGTATTATTTGGCTACTGTATTATACTGTTATAGTATGTGATTATTGTAGTTAATAGGATAAATTGTACATCAATTATAATTGGTTGTCCAGTTTATAATTAACCTTGTGCATGTGCATGTGCATATGTGGCACGGTGGGCATGCATGCAGGTGGTGTAGGAGGAAGAAGCTAATTTATAGGCTTGGTGACTACATGTACATGTGCATGCATGTGTGTCACTGATAAGACCTTTTGGCCCTTTTTACAAGCTTATCTGCGTGGTATACGTATCTGTATATCCAACAAAGAATTATTGTAAATTTTTTTTCAAAACACCCAAACATAAATGTGTGTATAAATTATATCGAATGTGATATTCTAATACCGTGCATGGATGCATAAATTTAAAAATAATTGATTATAAGCCTCATTACCAGGCTCTCTGCATATAATTCCTTATATGTGTAACGTAGGCAGGGACCCTGGGAACGAGGCTACATTAAATATTAAGTGCTTCTTTTACCTTGTGATATATGTAGATATTCAGCAGTTTTCCTTAAAGAAACTTTATCGAACATATTTTAACCTGTCAGAGAATTGGCGTGATATTGGGGTTCTTCTCAACATTTCAAACATGGACTTGTTTAAAATTGGAGAGAGCTGTATTAATCATCATGAATGTCTATTTAAGATTCTTGAACAATGGTTAAGTATGCAGGATAGGTTTCTTTCATATGAAGAATTAGCTAAGAAAATCACACTGCAAATTGTAACCTCACAGAGTGAAAATAATGAGCAGTTGAAAAGGTTCCAACAACAGGCCGAAAATTATAAATCATATGAGAATAAGATTGCAATACTTCAGAAGAAGTTTAATGCCATGGAGCAAAGATCAAGAAAGCAGATCCAGCAGTTTCGAAAACAAGTTGATGAACTAAAAATACAGCTTGCTAAACAACAAATTGAAACTAAGAGTAAAGAATCTCCAGATAATGACCTAGTTCTTCCTGGTGTCCAACTAGTTAGTTTGGGTAGGTTGACTATTATCCATAGTGATGAACTTCAGATACTGGAGTGGAAGAATCACGGTTTAAAGATTCGTATACCACCTGGTGCACTGCCAGAATCAGAAAATAGTTGTCACATTGATGTTGCAACCAGCTTTTCAGGTAGCTTTGTTTTTCCGAAACACCACTCAATAGTCAGTGCTATTTACTACATTCAACCCACAACTAAACTCACCAAGCCTATCACTATAGAACTTGAACACTGCTGTTCTATTGAAAGTCAAGATGATGCTAGATCAATTGTTCCGGTTTTTGCTCCGAGTTCTGAACGAAAACCTCCATATGTTTTTCAACTTCTCAGCAATTGCTCATATGTGGTACCAGAATGTTATAATTGGGCAAGTTTTGACGTTTCAACTTTCTCTCTGTTTAGTTTAAGCTGGAGTAAATGGTGGTCTACATCAAGTCAAGAGCAAGTTTATGATACAGACGAAAACAAGGAAAATGCTGCCAAAAATCAAACTTCCAAATACAGTGCAAAATACATTTCTTCACCATCAGTTTACTCAGGTCGAGTGTACTGCTGTTCTGAAGATGGAAATCGTGGTTTCACTCTAAAGTTAATTGTCATTCCTCACCTAAAAGAATGCTTTAAGGTTTATTATTATAATTATCAATAAATGAGATTGATTGTTTTAATCTCATGTATTTTCATACATGTATGATTATACCTTTAATTATATAGGCAATAATCAACTGGGAAAATCAGCAGAAGAAGGACTGGAAACTAATAAATTCATCGTTTCGTCTGAAGTTTTTGTCAAACACTGACTCAATTACTGTTGATCACCCATCTAAAGTCAATGGTTGGGAGATTATGCCTTGTTTTAATCCTCCACTAAAAGTATGTAAAATAAATTACAGTGATAGGGTTATTGTGATTGTACATGTATACATATCTGCTGCCTTTATGCATGGTGGATTGAACTATATCTGTATGAAATTATGATTGTCAAATAATTATTGACAGTGCATGTCCATGCATCATGATATCTGTGTACAGATTTTCAAAGAATACATTTCATGCCCTAAAGACGTGGAGTACGATCCAGCAAATTGTGAATTAAGTGTTGAGTGGACCAAAGAGAATGAACAGCCAACGAATCTTAAGTTCTACATTGGCATGAAAGGGGTATCTCCTGATGGTGTACTGATAGCTCTATATCCAAACAAGTTTGTCTCAAGTAAGTCAGTACATACAATGTCATGATACTGGGATAATTTTGTCTATTTGTTTTAATTGTATAGACAAATTAAATACTGAAAGTAGTATGAAATTTCCAAGTATAACCACTACTGGTAAGTATTCAAATCATTATTCATTACCTCAAATTGAATTAAATAATCTAGGACTTTGTGCAAGTGATTGGGCCCCTATCTGTGGATACTTGTATCAAATGACCAGGCAACAGCTCACTCTACTTGGTGCCGAACTAGGACTGGATGTTTACAAACTTGATGCAATGCAAAATCTTCTTCATGACATGGTGAAATCATGGCTCAGAAAAGAAGACAATGTGATTGGTAAATGTGGCAAAATACTAACTTGGGGTATCCTTGTTGAGACACTGGATAAGATTGAACAGAAAGGAATTGCCGAAGATATTCGTAGAGATAAATGCCATTAATGCATGCATGATTGTTTGTAATAATTATTGATTTACTACATAATATAAATTATTATTATTCTACTCTTCACCTTCAAGCCAAAAATATTGGCAGGCCATTTTGTATACAAGTTTTACCCTGATCTCGTAAATTTGAGTGTTAGTACATTCAAGCAATCATCAGGGTTTACAACACGCAATAAAGCGAAAGGTTTTGTAGGCTATAAAATTAATTCTTATTTCAATCAATTCCCTCCACAAAAAAAACCCTCATGCTGCTATATTAAAATTTGAGTGGTATACCTAGCAAGAGTAGATAATCCCTGATTATGTACTCTTGTACAGCCTGTATAGACCCTAGCTGGTCACTCTACATGTGCACAGCTCAGTCTCATGCACAAGTACAGTTGGCAGGAAGTGTATCCAGGATGTGGTGGTGTACATGTACATCCACTAATTTCCATTGATCTCTAAAGAAGAGGATGAGGCCTTATCAACCTCACTTCCTGTCAATGCACAACTGATGATATACACTTTGACCCCTGTGTGTGACACCCTAGCATAAAATTATACATGCTTTATAGCCTCGTTCCCAGCCTGAGGCTTCATGGCTTTACTCAAGTTTTAATAAATGTAGCCTTATAGAGATGATACTGAACATTGTTAAGCCTCGGCGCGTGCGTAGCACGTGCAGAGGGTTATGGTAGTCGTTTTGTCTGTCTGTCTGTCTGTCTGTCCCATCGAAATCTCAAGAAAGACAGCTCTAGGGACAAAATTGATGGTACTTACTTTCATAACTCTGAATGATCTTGTAAAAATATATTTTTTGCTGTCCAAAACAGTGTAGTTCTTGAGTTTTGAGGCTTTTGTGCTTCTTTTGAGCGCTTAGCTTCGAGGCCACGCCTACTAATTTGGTGTGCGTTATCTAGAATTTGTGTCGCTGAGCCCGGTGCAATGCTGCATGGCTGTCAGGCTGCATTTCTATGTAAGCATATAGCTAATAGGGCATGCAAAGACTTTACACAAGCTAGATATAGATATAGCTAATGCATCAGTGGTCACAGTACTAGGCTCTTACTCAGTGAGGCCCAGCTCATGCAGTTTGCAGCAGCTGACTGAGTATCAGTTCCAATGCATGTACTAGCTACATGACTGCATGTAGCAGAGCTCATCTGGTTTATAGTCTGTGACATATGCTGCTTCACCACAGCTGTGTTAGCTATGCCGGCCACTAGATGCATCATAGCGTGTAGTTTGAAGTTTTCAGTGATATGAGTTATGTTACACTCTTTTACACTGTGTATATAAGTGGGCTAGCTAGTTGAGTGCACCGAGGCTTATGCACCATCGGTGCCTTCATTGAACATGCAATTACCAGGATATGTGCTCATCCACAGCAAGAAGACTTTGAAGATTTTGTAGGTTCAGCATTTCCTGCTTCAGTCAGCTTATAAGAGTGGATCCATTGCCATTGGCCCAACAGTTTAAGTACTGATTGCTGAGTTCTTTATTGCATGTCTTAGTAATAATTGTTGCTTTCAGATCAATCATTAAGATATTAGTTTTGTTATTGCCTGTGCAGTGAGTGTTCAAAATGAAAAATGTAAATATGTTGAGCAGTATTCTTGTCTTGTTTGTGCTATCAGCTATTGGAATACCTTGTGTTCTGTCTCAATTTGGTAAGTTGAATTCAAAATATCATGTCTGTTTTATGTCAACTAAAATTTATTTGCACATGTGTGTGTGTGTGTGTGTGTGTGTGCAATCTCACCTATTGCTATATCTTTCACTCCACCCATATAGATACCGACTGTGGTTTCCTCACTGTGGACAATGGTAACATCACATACTTCAACGGCACCACCACCAACTCTGTGATCTCTTACAGCTGTGACGAGGGATTCAACCTGGTGGATGGAGGTCCATTGCGTACCTGTCAGGAGACTGGAGTCTGGTCTGGAACTACACCCTCTTGTCAAGGTACACCATTAGAAATAGCTGAATAAATTCTTCAATTTGCAATCGGGTATATAGTTTGGCGGTTTCACAAAATCCAGTACTGTGTTGTATAATAGTACTTCACATTTGGCAGCACAAAACTATATGCAACACGCTCACATAGATTTAGAAAATTGTCCAAATGTACGATTGATATGTTGCATGCATTCGTGCATATTTCGCACAAATAATTTTTACATGACAGCCTGAAAAATATTGTGAAGCCGCCTATATAGAAATGTAGTGTATATAGCAGGTACTAAAACTTTAAAAGGGTACATACTATACATCAAAGGTTTCCATGGCAACAATGAGTAGGCCTCAAGTTGTAATAGGGTACCCATTTCTAAGTGTGGAAGTAATAACATCAAATCTGTTGCAATTCCATGGCCATGATATTTATATATCGTGGACACACAATGACTCAGCTTTTAATTAGCTAATTAATGGTAAGAGTGTGTGTGTGGATGCAGACATTGAGTTATCAGGAAGTCTTGAGTTCACTTATATTTTTGTCTCTCTTGTATTGCTTAATTCTTACACTACTAGGCATCAATTGTGGTCTACTAAACTCCACGACCTTCACTAACGGTAGAATTCAATACAATGGCGGCACTTCGGTTGGATTTGAAGGAACCTACATCTGTCGTGACGGCTTTACCCTGTTTGGAGGAACTGAAACTAGGAGATGTCTGGTCAATGGAACCTGGTCTGGGAGTGAACCTCAGTGCTTGGATGTTTCCAGCATTGACTGTGGTCTACTAAATTCCACAACCTTCACTAATGGCGATATTCTCTATAATGGTGGGACTTCATTTGGCTTTGAAGGAACCTACATCTGTCGTGAAGGCTTTGAACTGTTTGGAGAGAGTGAGACTAGAGTGTGTCAGGTTGATGGAACCTGGTCTGGGAGCGAACCACAATGCTTAGGTATAATAGAGATGTATACAATATCTCAAAAATTAGTCTATATTATTGTAGCAGAGGCTTTTTTCTCCACAAATCTATACAATTATTGTTTGGTGTGCTTGATAGTCTCCAAAACAGACTTTATGTCTTAAATTTTGTTATCGTGGATGATTATTATATAGCTTTCTGTATGCTATTATAATTATCCATGATTTTATCATCTCATTTTATTTTCATGATCATGAACCAATGCAGTGTGTCCTGATCTCTCCAACCCTCGTAATGGTAGTGTGACTGTCTCTGGACGTGAGGCAACCTACACTTGTGACGAAGGCTTTACAGTCTTTAGTGGAACAACTCGTACTTGTGAACTGTGTAGGTCATGTCCCACCGGCACACAATGGAGATTTAGTGAACCAACCTGTTTAGGTAAGATCTTCAAAAGCTGCAATTTACATATCAGTTCTATCTTAAAAAGTGACCATGCAGTAAAAGCATCTTTAATATTGTGTATAGCTTTATACAGTGCACCTCTAATTGTGTACTAACATACATGATAGCTATTGTTAAGTTATTGTAAATATCACAATACATAATTCCTTTGTGGTATGTAAATTTATTAGTAAATTTTGTTTGACATTGTGTGTGATAGTTTTCCATTTTATTTGTTTTGTTACAGTGGAGGTGTTGGTAGGATTTGAGGAGTCTAGTTACACTATTGCTGAGAGTGGGGGCATTCTCCCCATTACTCTCATCATTGAGTCTGTGGATGAGGACAATGTTGAGCCAGAGAGAGAGTTGGCACTCTACTTGGACATCTTTACCACCTCTGATAGCTCACCACGAGCAGGTTGTGTGTGTGTGTGTGTGTGTGTGTGTGTGTTTTGCCATTGCCTATAGCAACTAAACTGCTTTAATTGCCGGTTTCCAGTGGGTGGAGATGACAATAGAGTAGCTAAGGATCACAGGGCCACAAGGCCACAGGGGGTCAATGGCAAACAAAATAGTTGCAAAATCTTGATGTGTTCTAGTAAAATTATTATTATCAATGAAACACTATTCAAATCATAATCGTTAAACTGACTTTCTCTCCCACAGCCTCATCACTCAGGGACTACAGGGTGCTTCAATTCCCGAACAGTTTTGCGGGCTCCGACATTCTCTTCAGCAGTCACGACAAGAACTTCACCTTTGACCTTGAAATCATCGACGACAATTTCTTCGAAGGGGATGAGATGCTGACATTGAGCCTGACTGGAGCTGCTAACCACTTTCAAGATTTTGCTCTCAGACCATTGCCCATGAGTGGGGGTGCAACTGTGACCATCCTTGATGACGAAAGTAAATATACTTGAATGTTTTAGAGTTAAATAATCAATAAACATTGATATTGTGGTGAAGGAAGACTTTTGTATTCAAATAATTCACACCATGGTAAAATTATACCTGTAGTTGCTAGATATGATCCTATGGAAGCTTGCTGCCCTTCTAAAATGCAAGAAAGAGGGCGAAATATCCCAAGAATTAAATACTTTTTTTTGCCTATAGAATTTTGTGAAAAGCGAGAGGCCTATAATGTTATAGTTACATGGGGTTAATACTTAAATGAAAATAATTTATATAAATCTNATATAATACCGTATTTCCTCATCTTAAAGCTGGGTCAAAATTAATAATGCATGGCCATCTCGTTTTAATATAAGGGTAACCATTCTTGAATTGAGTGCACAGTGTGGCCATAAACTTGAAAAAAAAACTTGCATGCACGAGCACTTCAAAAGCCGACAAAGCTAAATGATGCCCCATGCAGGAAAGAAATCATAAAAAATCAAAATATACAGAGAGAGCCCTAAAAGAGTTAGCTGCTTGACAATTTAGCACCGCACTATATAGCCCTGGCTCACCTAAAAATGTTGATACAACGTACACAATAACTGGGTCAGCAACCTCTGTGATGACCAGGCTTTTAAACGGGGAATACGGTAATGTTCTGCATGAAGCAGACCCTTGCCAATACATGTTATCCATGGAGCAGGCCCTACAACTGTTACTGTTAAATCTTAAGATTATATATTATAACATACTTTGAAATTCTTGTTCTTTTTGTAGAAAATCTCTCCAAATAGGTGAAGGTATCTGGCCGGTTACAAGGTGGTGTGTTGCTTTGTGTTGTGTGGTACACATAACTTCAGCAATCGGTATTACATAAGCAGAATCTGATTCTAAAATAGATTGATAAAGTACATATACCTATAATCTTATGGTCATGACATGCATACGAAGGGACCGACTGCATGTCCCACTGAAAGAATTACAGAATTTGATGCCGGTAAAAATTAAATTTGAAATAAATTCAACCTTAATAAATTAAGATAATAATAATAAATTAATAAGGGCTGAGAACCAGAGTGGTCTAACCCACGATCCCTGAGTTGACTCTCCCCACCTAAACTCCGAAATATGCTTAAAGTTCTATTTCAGAGCTGGAGATTTTTTTAAATTTTGAGCATTTTGGTACAAGGAAGGCGTATAAATTTTATCGATTTTTTGGGACTTTTCATGTCGTTTAATTGTGGAATAGGCCACTCTGATTCTCAGTACATATTAGTAAAAAACAAGAAAATAAGAAGTGTAGGGATGGGCAGTACTACAAAAAGTATTGAACAAAGCATGCAAGATCGTAATTTTAGCACATCATCGACTACTTCATTTTAGTCAGGCTTTCGCTTTAAATCGAACTGAGCCTTACAATATTGTGAATAATATATTATGTACACTGCCAGCAGCTAGGCTAGCTACTCTGAGTCAATAATTACACAATGACTGAACTACGTATTTGGAATGAATTATCAACCAAGGAGCACAGCACTATAGCTAGCTAGCTCTTGTAATTTTAATAAAATATACTCTCCACCATAATAAAATGCAATAACTTCCCCCAGAGGGTTCTAAACAATCATAAGCTTCAGCTAGGTTCTGGTTCATAGAGTTATCAACAACAAACCAGCTACTAACTAGCCGCCCACCCATATAGGCTCTCCCCTTTGACCTTTCACTTACAGAAAGGAAGGGGAGAGCCTGGGATCTCACATCACACACATGAACCTAAAATAAAATTTAATGAGGGTCGGTGAAATCGACCACAATTCATGTGCTAATCTATAGATATTTCCTTTGAGTTTATTAACAACTACAAAAAATATAGTGCTAGCATGCTGCTACAAGTGGCATGTTATAGATACAGTACTATAATATAAGCAAGCAAAAATTAGACTGCTATATAGCATTGTAAGAAGTAGCAGTTTTGCATACATGCCAAGAGCCAATAAAGTTAAAACTTCTAATGAGATAAGGTTCATTTGACCAGTCTTGCAAGACAAAGATGTAGGTATGTAAAATTATATAACTTAGTGTGGCATAGCCATGATGATCTGCCACAGATGTTACTACTTGGTAAGGACATTCTCTGTTTTGTTTTTAATATAGAGAGCCTCTAGCTCGGTATGAAGCAATACATGGAGTTTTCATTTTCTTAATATAAATATAGCACAAAATATTGGCGGGAATAAAATTTGGTGGATTAATTGTCAAAATTTCACATNAGCCTGGGAACGTGTAAGGTAGGCGGGGAGCCTGGGAACGAGGCTATAGCTGTTTAGTGCGTGGTCAGTGGATGGATGTGTTCAACAATTATTAATTTTGTTCACTAAAAATTATATACTTTCCTTAGTGTATGTGTTAGCATGCAATACATAACTATGTCTGACCACCCATTAAGTTCTGACATGTATAAAATTGCCGAGCACCTTAGCCTGAGGCAGTGTAATCATACAGGGTCAAAAATTGTGGAAGTAGCCAGCCAATTAAGCGTCATTACACCAGATGAAACAGTGCCAATTTAGCAATAATTCTTCTGGTTATGCATTTCAATTTGCTGACCTTTACTAATCAATGTCACTGAACACGTGCATGCAAGCAAGCGCCCACATGTACACTGTTACAGTACTACTACTGTCATATATAGCAGTATAGTATGAGAGACTCTAGCTAACACCAGAAAAAGGAAGAGTTACTAGCCTGCTTGCTACCACTGCATGTGACTCTTGCAGAATGATTATGATCACCTGCACAATGTGGCAATCAGATTCAGTGATTCTAGTTGCTATCTATAGCTTAGCACTAGCTGCTAACAATATTATTGCTTTTGTGATTCAAGTAATGCCCATATATCTGCACAAGGCAATTTATCTGCACTCAGTGTACTATTAGTTATTATAATATTGTTATCACCTTATGATTTTGTTTTGTGCATGTGTATAATTACTAGTTTTAATGAGATTCATACCAATTAAACTGCAGCTGGATCAAAGATCATTTTTTTTTTTGATTTTTAACATTCCTTTGTTTGACCATATCTAGAACTGCAGCCAATGCCACTTGACAGAGGTCAAGCTTTGGCACACAGGACTGTGGAAGAGGTCATTTTTTTAAACTTAATTTCCAGCCTCAATGCAAAATAGAATGCATGAAGTGTAAAGACTCTTGATGTAGTGCCCAAGATTACCTATCTTTTAATTGCAATCAGTTATTATTGTTTGGCAGAAAAAAATGAAGAGTGACTATAATTATACCAGTATGGCAGCGCTCTACAAAACAGTTATAGTCTTTTCTAGACATATACCCTGTTTAAAAGCCCAGGCGTTAATTTACTAACAGCGGTTGCTGACCCGATGTTAATTTGAGGCCAGCGTTTAATTGACACCTGGTGTGGAAAGCATTGCGGGCAAGGGTCCGCATGTTGATAATTCTTAGACTAGCAAAAATTTAGGTGAACCAAGGCTATAGTATAATGAAGCAGCTCCCCCTCTTTTGATGCTCTCTAGCACTACATTATTATTAATTTTAGTGATGTTATATGCTTATAATGCTTTTGTATATATATATATACATGCTTTTCTTTGCAAGGGCATCATCTCTGTCAGTTTTTGAAGTGTTCACATGAGCTTACATGAGTTTTATAGTCACAGGGTGCACTTGATTTCAGGAACCTGGCATTTATTTTGAAACCTGGCATTTAATACACAATTTATACTAGCTGACCCCAGGATTAAAACAAGTCAGGCATTAATTCAGACCCGGCTTTAAAACCACCAGAAAAATATTTCAGGCATACATCTTAGGTATTTGTAAGCAAGTATATCATACAATAGTGCAGTCCTTAGCAAATGACCAAATGCCCACACATGCATACATGTCTTACCACTCTATAAAAAGGTACCAATTAAGTCATAGCCAAAGGAATGCCCACAAGGTACAGGACTAGTGCAAGTGCCTATAAAGTGGCTATAATGCCATTACTAACAGATGGATCTTCACTAGTAAGGATTCTAAATTGAGGTAGCGAAGTCAACCTAGCATATGCCCATTTCATGCTTGAGTGCTTTCTTGTGTTCTAAATGGTTTTTTTTCCTAAGATTTTTTCAAAGGCACAAACGGGATATATAGAAGTACTGGCCACATAATATATATTATTAACCTAAGGCACATGTATCAGTATTAGTTATTTTTGACACACTAACAGTTAATTTTTGGCAAACTATGCACACTGTAAACTCAATTGAGTACATATATACATCATCTTATACTTGAAACAATTATTCACACCTTGAATGATACTGATGATATCTGCCAGTGAGTACTCCAAGCCAGTCTTGGCTTTTGTCACAACATGGTGGCTGTTGTTGTACAGGACATGATGGCAGTTCTCACCAAGGCGTCTTTGGGCATTTTCAACAGCTATGCTCCCGGGAAAAGCATTCACACTGTAGTCGACTTTGTGGAGGCTTTTGAAGAGTTGAAACTCCTGAGTAAGTTGTACAACTNTCTTAATAGTAAGTTTAAATAATTATTCAGGATAAAAAGTACAGTGACACACATTAATTTGATCATGCAGTCTACAAAACTAACATAATATATAGCTAGGTAGAATGATATGGCTGAAAAATTAATAATAAAAAAATTTATAATCTTAAAATGACCTACTTGGGACAGGCTATTAGTGCTGATATCATCTCTTCGTAGTTGTCTGTACAGGCAAGATGGAGAGCACTGGATCCTGAGAGCTTGTCGACAAGATTGACATCGTTAGGCTGTGATGTGTGTGTGTGTGTGTGTGTGTGTGTGTGTGTGTAAAATAAAACATTTCAACATTTCTCTCATACATACCACTGCACTGATGATGGTCTTGAGACACTCCAGTGATCGTATCATGACAGCATAGTGAAGGGCAGTCCTACCATTGTCATCACTGGTACCCAACTCAACCTGCATGAAGGAAATTTTAGAAACAAAACTTTGTAATTATCCTGTGATTTTAATATTAAATTTTGCAGCCATGGGTTATATAGAAAACTGCACTTAATTATTTATACATTATGCTACTCCCATTAACAATTAACACAATGGTCTCCATTATCTCCTGGTGATTAAGTTAGAATGATAAAGGGTTACTCGAACTTCTTATATCTATAATTGTTACACCGAGCTCACGTGAAACGCTTAAATACCTTATTTGCTAACAGCAGTTTCACTCCTGTTGGGTTGTTAGAGTTGACAGCAACATGAAGTGGTGTCTGGTAGTGATGATCTCTCTCCTCAATGCCATGGTGCTCAGAGGCATACTTACACAGGTATTCCAGACACCTAGTGAACAAAAAGAAGTTGGGATATGAATAATTGAGTTTGTTAATGCTATCATGCAGATATAGAGTGTAAATTGTGTGAACTAACTTATGATTTGAGCTCTGAGCAGTAAGGTGGAAAGCAGTCCTTCCTTCTTGGTCTATGAAATGAGTCAGTGCTCCATTTCTAGTTATAAAGGAAGTACATGTCACGCGAATTTGGAGGAGTATCAGAGAAAAGTAGCAAAAAACTTTTGGATTTATGCAAACAGACATTCATGTAGAGAACCATGGCCAATTTTTTAGGTTCTATTTTGTCCGTCTAGCTATACTTAGCTTACTTCAATAATAACTTGATGATGTCCTCGTATTCTGCTGCACTGGCTAGCAGTAATGGAGTCTGTCCATCTTGGTTGGCAGCATTCACATTAGCACCGAGACGAATCAGTTGAAGACAACACTATATACAGGATGTGTGTGTGTGTGTGTGTGTGTGTGTGTGTATTTTGTGTGTGTGTGTGTGTGTGTGTGCATGTCTGTGTATGAATAATTAAATGATACTGACAATTAAACTACCATACGGTGATGATGCATGAGAGCCCAAGACATTTCAAACAATGATGTAAAGAATGCTTAGTAGTATGAAAAAGGCTAGATTAAAACGTTACCCAAAGCTCAAAGGATTACAAACATTTAAAAGTAAAGGGGAAAAATAGCAAAAGTGCTTGTGCTTGACAGACTAAAGACAAAACTGTGTACAGTATGGGGTCAGCATAAAACTTTTAAGTTAGATTTGTAGTTTTATATTACCTTGGTCTGTTTTCCAAGGACGGCATACATGAGAGGGGTGTGTCCAGCTGTGTCAAGACAATCTACACTCAACTCTCTTACCAGCACCTTCAGTTTGGTCCTATCACCTGAAGAGCAGCATCAAAGTATACGACAATTAGCACATAATAACAGTAATACAGCAACGATTAACTGACCCATAATATGATCAGAAGGTAAAATAAGTTGTAATGAAAAAAAATATATTCACATCATAATAGCGTGTTTGATCTAACACAGAAAATATGGAAGACCCCTTCAGTTATAATCTTATTATGAACACATATAATTATATGCAGAATTATGGCCTATAATATAACCAGTGAGACATTTTAGTCTCTAAAACTTTCTCTAGATCTAATACTGGCATACGTACGTACCGTATATTGCTGCAACATGTAATTCTGTTGGTTCATATTGCACAAGACCAAAGTGACTGAGGATGTCTCCACTGATCTGAAGAGAAGCCACTGACTGGGTCAGAGACATCGATGAACCAATGCTGTAAGACGATCTGTAATGGAAAAATTTAAAATTCCATTAACTAATAATGCATTAAAAGTTACTAAATTTAGAGTCAGTTAATAATTATGATTAGTTAACAAAGATTCAAGATGGAACGGATCAAAAGGTTGAAGATCAAAAGATTGAAAGATTGAAAGATTCAAAATTCAAAAATTAGAAATTTGAAAGTTTTATAAATGGCAAATCAGACAGCTCTTTTGCGACACTGAAGGAATGATAAATAAACTAGTTAATGGAAACTTTACCACAGACTGTCTATGTACACTGTATATACAATATCAAAGCTTTCACTTTCAACTACAAGACTCACTCTAACCGCCCTTCAAGTCCAGGCACTGCTGATGGTGATGATGGTTGTGGCACTGCATACTGAAGACTCTGTGTGGAGCCCACCCTTCTCTGAGACATCTCATACGGTAAGGACTGAGTGGAATGACGTCTTGGGAGGGGGGAGGGGGGGGATGAAAACAAAAACAAAAATAAAGTTAGGAGTCAACAAAAACAAACAAATATAGACAAAGATATACCATAGAAAATTGTCTTTGTTTACAGAGATATTGGGTAATATTTCTTATTATTAATTTTTTGTCATTGTCAATTTTCAATTTTCTTACCTGGAGGCATGTGGTAATTGCTGCTGGGTGGGTGTGGGTGCAGTTAGGTTGGGATCACAAAACTGGTAGTAGACAGTGTCAGATACGATGAACTGTTGCTGGCCTGCAAAGGAACAGCAAAGTTCGACTCAGCTAGTCAGTGAAATTGTGTACATGGTTAAGTTTCATAATACAACATGTCAAACCTTCTATTTCCATGAACACATTCAGATCCATCAACCTTTGGCCTACATCCTGAAAATCAAGCCGAGCAAGAAAAATCAAAGTTAGATTATAATGCTGGAATTCAAGAATATAGCTCTCAATATCAAAACTATAGGCAAAGCAAATAGTTTTGATCGAGCACAGCTCTTTCAATCACACGTACGTACCTGTGCTGCCTGCATAGAAGAAACGCCTACCATGTTCTGAAGGAACCACTTGACACAATCTGAGCCTGTGAATATCCTCACACCAGATACGAGCTCCTATCACACACACACACACACACACACACACACACACACACACTCGTAAAACTGTTATGACAGACATTAGTAACATTACATCATAGTAAATGTACCTGGCAGGGAATTCCCCTCGTGGGATGAGCCAACGCATGGGCATATTCCCCCAGTGCTGAAGCTGACGCATCATTCTGAGAGAACACACAATTCTGAACATAATTATGCCCATGAATAGTAACATAAAGACACATACCAATTGAACTTGAGGTTGTAGCCCAACTCTTGATGACTATAATTATACAATGAAAAATAATTATTATTGATCATTAATAAACATTAATCAAGTTAATCAAAGGAGAACCAGGCTATAATTAAAAGTAATCTAACAGGATTCTCCTCACCGAATCATACTGTGGATGAACCCATCCTCCATGTCTCTGGAAGGAACGACCACTACAAGGTATGAGGAAGAAAATTTCAACGGACTTTCCAACTCTAGAGGTGGGATATAACTATACCATTACCTTGCTGGTAGAGAGTCGGCACTACTTATTCTTCTTGGAGCTGGTGGAAATGCTGACACAGCAAGTGGGATGTGAGCACCAGAGGGAGGTGGGCGAGATGACATGGAGCTAGGAGCTACATGAGAGAGAGAGAGAGAGAGAGAGAGAGAGAGAGAGAGAGAGA
>CAXIPT010000004.1:1591857-1632451 GCA_964030475.1 Tethya wilhelma | reverse complement strand
TGTGTGTGTGTGTGTGTGTGTGTGTGTGTGTGTGTGTGTGTGTGTGTGTGTGAGTGTGTGTAAAACCATCAAAATCAAATGAATCACTCACTCACAAGACTATTATAAACACACCTTTCCAAATGTGCGTGTAGTGAAACATTAATATAGATGCAGCATTCATTTCTGAGACCATGCAACAATAATAAAATGTCATACCTCTTGGCAAACTTGAGTGTGTTTAGTGACTCGGTGTAACTGCTCTCCACAGGTGTGATGGTAGCTATCAGGGTGGTCTTACAGTTGCCTCCGAGGCAGTCTTGGAGGAGGCGGGTCAGTGTGGAGTCACGATAGGGAACGTGTTTTGACCCTGGAGTGGTGAGTGCTGTCACGACCTATTTATAGGAAATGGATGTGAAATATTTGACAAAGATTAGATAGGGATCATCAATGATTAATTTTAAACAAGAGTGGTATACCTAATATTTGAAAACAAGTATAACAGTAGGAATGGCCAAATCGTAAAAAGTAAGCAAACAAGACAGGACTATACGCTGTTGAGTGAGCAAGGAATTTATTCTTATGTAGTTAGATATGTTCATAATATTATACATATCCCTAGTTGCCAGAAATCGTTAACATTTTTTTTGGAAATTGCAACTTGCAAGTTATCTATGTACCTTTCCAAATGTGTGTAGTGAGACGTTGATATTCTTGGTCTCCTCCTGAAGTTTAGACTGAGCATCAATGTCCAACCTGAATGTATGTGTGCATGATGTCAAAAGTAGAGCAGTCAGGTTTACAAGTTGATGATCTCTATCCTTTAATAATCAACACAGACAAGCAAAGATTGACACAAGCACACACACAATGCATTATATTACATCCTGAGAGATTCAAACAAGAGCACAGGTTGCTATAGCGAATCAAGGACACACCTTTCTGATCCAGCCAGATCGACAAGCCTCAGTTTCCCAATGGTGACCACACTCCCTCCTGAGCTATCATACTCTGCGTGTTCCACTATCACTGTGAACACAGCATGACTTCTACTGCTCTCCTGAAGAGAAGGAGGAAGAAAAATTGTTTAAAATTCGTGAGAAATACACTATTAGGTCTCTTAGTTACAACTGTTACATTAAAGAATACAAATTAATGCTTAGAACAAAGTACAACCTCATTCCTTTCTAAATGTGTGTAAAATAAGACAGTGATAATTATGTTACAATTAGTGTCTGTAGCGACCATTTATGGGCCATTAAGATTAAAAAAAAGTAAAAATTATAAAAAACAAGAAAAAAAAATCAAATTCAATCTTGAAATTGCCTCTCCCTACACCATTACATCATTACCTTGTTCATCCTGGTGGAGGCAGTGGTCCTCAGCTGGGCTCCCTCCCTCAGCAATGACATCACACCATCTGTGTTCCTCACCACGTGCTCCGAGAGACTCTCCACGTAAACCCCACCCACTCCATCCTCACGGATCTTTAGGTTCTCACGACGACGATCCTTATAAGGAGAAAGATATAAAAGTTTCATGTACTGCATATACGGCATAAGTGCATAAACTTGAGTATTTTTAGTCCAATTTACACATGCACACACACACACACACACACACACACACACACACACATTCACATCTCTTTACTCACCAGTAAGTCACTGATCTTTTCATTGTAAATCTCAAGAAAAGATGTCCTCACAAGAAACCTATCATTCTTCCTCGGACACATCTCAATAACTGTACGACGACACACATGGATAAAAAAATCAATACCATTCAATATGACAAGTACAAAGACATCTGTGGTTACAACTACTAACTTACACTGAAAGATCTGCTCTATAGCTCTTGGAATGATGCCCTTCAAGTCTCCTTGCCCTCCTTCAATGGTGAAAGTCTTACCAGAACCTGTATTTTTAGAAGACACAATAATTATTACGGAAATTATACAGTAATTTTGCTACATAACTACATCGTTCACCCAATATACAACAAAACTGGCAAAAATTATTAACCAACCTAGTCTAGGTAACTTAAACAAAGATGCACACACCAGACCACACATACTTAAACACACATGCTGCTCATGTGTGTACGACAAAATAAATTATTTTAAATATATAGGTACCTGTCTGCCCACTGGCTATGATGCTGCCATTATAACCCCCCAGCACTGACTCCACTATATCCTTCACACAGTGGTCAAATATCATATCCTGAGTGGTACTGTATGAAGGAGGAGAAAACATCTCAAAGGTATATAACCTCTCACTTTTGACTTTTTGTACGTACCATAATTTTACTGTTTAATATAATAATAGCACTATTGCAGACTTTCATTGAGTAAGGTTTGTGGTTTGTACGTAAGTGCATGTGCGTTTGGTTCTTTAATAGCAAGGATTTGTGGGTGTGTCTTTAACAAACACAATATACATTGACACGTACTGCATTGAAGAAAGTGTTGTTTTTTTTGTACACTTAAACTTGAAAATGGTACTTTTCTTACATAAATCTAGAACTATAACTAGGCTCATGGTCTCTTAACATACCTCGGTCCAAACACAATATCGTAGAAGAAGTCATGAGTTGAGTGTTGGTCGGAGCGAACAAGGTCCGTAAGGTCATCTATTCCGATGTGAGATGATCGTCTTCTTGATTCAGGTTTAGTGATGGAGACAGCATTGTGGTCAGTGTCCACTTCAACGCACTGTGAGGGTGTGAGGTGTGTGTGTGTGTGTGTGTATGTGAGTGTGTGTGTGTGTGTGTGTGTGTGTGTGTGTNACAATAATTATTATAGTAACTTGTTCAAGAAAATGCAATAACATTACGTATGTGGTGTGTGATGGTGCATATAATTCAGAGTAGTAGTATTACTTCTAAGCAACAACTTTCAACTGGTGTTTTGTGACTGATGCTGTCTTTTTCTTTGCTTCAATCCTCCTCACTAGCGTGGTCTTCTCCGACCACCTGACCCTCATCTTACTCAACGTACTGTTCTCGACAAGAGCATCAATCACAACATCGAGATTATCACTCTCTTTTAGTAAATCTGTCCAACATCCTTCGACAATGAGCTCTGTGAGACAACTGTTACATGATAGTGCTGCTGCTAAAGCAGTGGCAGCATCTTTGGTAAGAGTACTTTCACTAATATCAAGTTTCTTCAGAGCTATGTTTCGACATATGCCATTGAACATGGGAACCAAAACTTTAATCGGCAAATCACAAGATCGTAAAATCAGTGTCTGTAGTGTTGAATTATTGGTGAGCATTTCTTCCATAGCAACTCCCAAAGGTTCGACTTTGCCCTTTGATATTTGCTTATTCTCAGAAAGATCGAGTTCTAGTAATGAAGTGTTTCTTTGTAGACCATTGAGCATCTTCACAACTGTAACAGAGGTAATGGCAGTCTTTTTCAAGACTAACTCAGGTAGATCTACACTCGATTGCATTGTGCTTTGGGTAAGTGCTGAGTAAAAAGGAGCAAGTTTCGTTCGATTCAAAACTTTCATGTCCCATACACCTTGCGTCCGAGTGAGTTTTACGCCACACAATTGAAGAGTGTCTATAGTGGAGTGTGACTCAGCCGATGATAGAATTTCACTGGTACTTTGATCGTCAAACAAATTGTTGTCAATGTTGAGTGATTCTAGTGACGAATTTCTACTTAAACCTTTTGCAAAACCTTTGGCAATGGTACTATTGAGGGAGCCTCCATGCAGATCGAGTAATTTCAGTGTGTCATTAACTTCAAGCATTTTGTCAAGAGCATCAGCAACCATTTCACTGTCACCTTTAGTGAGCTGATTGTTCCATGACATGACGAATTGTTCAAGATGAAGATTTGTCATCAGAGATTGAAAAATGCTCACAGCAATAGTGCTTGAGATATGGGTCCAGCTCAAATCAAGCTTGGACATTTGAATTTGAATCGACGTTTGACTTAAAGCTGTAAAGAATGGTTCAATTTCAGAAACTTTCTTAATTTCAAGGTTCCATGGACTCTTTGGTGATTCTCGACTGAGGTGAACACCACAGATGTGTAGGCAGCAAATGTTGCTTCTGGTGTCAATAGATGATAATAGGTCCACCATAATGACATCACTTACAAGACTGTTTGTTATTCTGAGTGTTCGAAGAGGCAAATTATCACTCAATCCTCTCAGAATGTGGCTAGAAATTGTATCATTAAAAAATCCGTTGTGTAATGTGAGTGTGTGTAGAGTGGAATTGTTCTGAAGCATTTGTTCCATTGCTTGACCAACTTGTTCAATATGTTTAAGAATTTCCGCATTTCCTGATAATTGAAGCTGCAACAATTTTAAACAGCTGCTACTTTGCTGCAAAACTTCCAACATTCTTATCGTTCTCAGGTATGATATATCACACAGAATCGACTCAACTGATGTCAATTCAACTTGCATAGAACTTTCACTAAGTGCACAGAAAAATTGTGGCATTTTAGAATTGTCAATGATCTCCACAATTTTCCAGTTTTGATTGCTATGTGTGCGGAAAAGTTTGACACCACATACATTTAGACTTTGCAGAGAAGTGTTAACATTGGCTGAAGATAATAACTCTGTAATTGCTTTATCGCTTAAATCATTACGATCAAGCTCAAGTGTTTGAAGTGATGTGTTTTTAGTCAGACCAGAGGCAAGAAAACAAGTAATGGAGTCATTGACACACCCTCCATTAAGTTGTAATTTTAATAATGTTGAGTTAAACTCAAGCACTTTCTTTAATTCACCTCCTAACAGCGATGTTATACTAGCATCATTCTCTTTAATAAGTTCATTATCACTGATGTTCGGACTCTGAAGTGTTGAATTTTGAGCAAGTCCCCTAAACAGAAAAACTACAAAATTCAAGTGTAACTTGCAAGCCCGTAAAAGAAGCTTTTTTAAGAAAGAGTTATCACATAACATGGCTTCTGCAGCTTTACCAACACTTTCTGAATCATTTCCCAATGTTGCAAATTTTTCATTGAATGACATATCAATTTCTTCAAATTCACCATTCTTCCGTAGAGTATCAAAAACCCTCCCTGCTTCATAACTGGTCATTTTTGCATAGCTCAAATCAAAGGTTGTCACAGGTAGATGCATAGAACTCTCATTCAAAGCACAGAAAAATTTAACACGTGAATATTTTGAATAAGAATGCTTCCAGAAGCCAGATCGAATACTAAGTTGATGATCAGAAATCAATAATTTAGAGAGGCTAGGATGGGAATTAGAGGCAGAAAGGATTTTGGCACGTGTTTTCTGAAATCTCACTAAGATAGTTATAATCTGATGGTATTTCTAATGTCTTTAGTGTAGAGTTTTTTGACAATCCAGTGGCAAGAGCCTCCACTACATCATTTATGCAAATTGAATTGTGTTCAAACTGTACACTTAAATATGTGAGTGAGGAGTTTGTTTGGAGCAATCTCTCAATATCCTTAACAATCACTTGAAATTGATCATTAGAGAGTTGTTTACTATAAATCCCTACTTCAAGAAATTCCAAACATTTGTTATAATCAAAAATACGAAACACGTTTTGCATATCAGAAGTTTTCTGATAATTCAATACATGGCTATCCTGAGCACCGTTAATCTTAACTAATTGTGTAGAAGGCAATAAGATTTTTTTTGTGTTTGAAAACCAACCTGGAGGCATAGATCCCAAACTTAAATACAGATAAACGTTATTTTGCCTTAAGTTTACCTCAGAAAAGGTTGTTTTATTGGATTTATATTCACGACAAACATCACTGAAGACCCTAACTGATTGACTATCTAGCCCGACATTGGTTAGGTCCAATTCATTCCATGTGTGGTTGGTTGAGCAGAAAAAATGTGCAATAATCATGCAGTCAAAGAGTGTGAGGTGATAATTCCTAATCTTAAATGCAGTGCAGTCTGTAAAGTTTTTCAAAAGGACATTAAATAGATAAAGTGACCGTGATTCAAATATTAAATGTGCTAAAAAAAGAAACCACCTAGACCTTGCACCAATTACTGATAAGTTGAAGTTTATTTCTTGAAAGAGTAATCCTGAGTTGGGTACTTGCAGACACGTAAGTCCAGCTAGAAAAAGTATCATCAGACGAAATCGTACTTGATTGAGATGCTCAAGGAAAAAATTAAGTTGCTGATCAGGAGATAACACTTCAGATACATGCTTTGCTGCTAGAAATTCTTGTATACTTAAATGTAAAAATTGATAGTGAGTATTTTCCTCATTGTCAGTGAAACTTTTAACACATGTCAATAGGCCAAGGCAAGAAGATTCTACATCTAGATTTGAACCACTAGGGAAAGCATCTACAAGGTCCCAATAACTAAAGAGAAATTTGTCTTCAAGCATTCCCTCATAAGCGAGCTTGCCTAAGGAAGACAGTTGCCTTTCTAACTCTTGAGGTAACCTAGGAAATCCAACATCAGACTCTGAAGCTGAACCCAATAACTTACTCATTTTGTCATTTTTCAAGACAATCATTGCATGGCGTTTCAATGTGTCTAGCACAAAATTAGAATAAAGTGCTGTAAGAGAATTTGGAAGTGTGTAGTCACATTTGGCATACACATGCATCACAATTGCACAATTTAACGGTATATAGCAGAGAGATGCTACATCAAGCCTTTCTTGCAGTTTTGTGATTAAGCATTCAGCCTGTGTTTCATCTTTGATGTTGCTTCGGATACAAGAGTGAATTTGTTTTTCTGTAAATCCTAAAATTTCAACGTGGCGATTTACACTATTAAGATGCTGTAAGCTGTCTGATGCATATGGACGTGAAGTCACTAGTAGAGTACACTCAAATAAGCAGTCGCTATTGATAACATCAAGAAATAATGATTCCTGCGTTCTCTGCTCAGCACTAAGCTCATCATATCCATCAAAGATCAACAAGATATGCTTACCAGAGGTTTTCTGAATGTGTTTTATGACTTGAACCTTTAAATCAGGATCGTCACAAGGTAAGAGATCTTCCACACTCTTGGCTCTTCTATTCTTAGCATCTCTCAGTGGTACTAAAACTACTAAATGATAGTTCTGAAGTACCTCACCTTTAGCCCAGTCGATACAGGCTTTCCTTGTGATTGCCGTTTTCCCAACACCAGGAGCTCCATCCATCAAAATCTTGAGTGGGACAATCTCACGTTCAGCACCCTTTACAATTGGCTCAAAAACATCTTCAAACTCTATCTCTTTTTTGTGAGCTACAATATTATCAATTTTACCACGCACATAATCCCACTTTATTGAATCTTCTTCTGGACCTTCATGGCATTGTGCTTCATTCTCTCTCTGTATGAGTGCTAGTTTGACTGGCTCTTTCACTGAAGGTGGCCAATTTGGATTGGGTAAAATAGACATTCTTTTGTATTTTTGTTTGAGATAGTTGGCGTACATTTCCACACATTTTGGTGGAGGAGGCAGGGGTGGTAAAACTAGAGAAGGTTTAGGCTTTTTTGTCTTAGGTACGTTACCACATCGTGGGGGAGGCGGGACAGAAGGTGTGGCCTGAGGAGCGATTGGAGGTGGTGGTGGTGGTGATGGACAAATCATTTTACCATCCACACAATAATAAGACTCAGTCTGTCTGGAGTAAGTATCAGGCTCTTTATTGGGTTTAGATTTGGAAGGTTTTTGTGAAGTTTTATTCTGTTTGTTTGGTGTAAATGTACCTTTAACCTTCTTAAAAAATGATTTAATTGGAGATGGACGTTCATGATCACCATTCTGGCATTGTGGTACCACTGATGGACTAGTGTGATGATCATTCTTGGCCAATTGTGCTTCACATGATGGAGACTCACCGCTATTGGAGTACCGAGTTTCTTCAGGCTGTGAAGAAGATTCTAACTCATCATTAGACTCATGTTCCGAGATGTCAGATTCACTGCTCTCACCTGTATCAGTTTCATATATAGAACAACACCAAATGATTGTTTAAAGCCATAACTATACTGTGTACATACGGACACACACACACACACACACACACACACACACACACACACACATGTGCATACAAAAAATTATATTCTTGCACACACACATAGAGAAAAACTGACCACTTTGTGTGAGTAATTCTGCAGTTCTTGTTTCTCCAATAGCTCTCAACACTTTAATTAACTTCTGATAACTAGGGTTACACTCTCGCAGCCACACTCCAAACATTTTCACCATACACAAGTGTTCGTTTGAACCATGCTTCTTTTCAATCATCTCAAGATGGTCCTGACTGACTTTGAGCTGGAGACCAAGGATATACCATTTTGAGGAGAGATTGTGTAGCTTACTCAGCTTACGGAGGCTCGGGATACCTGCACAAACATGTTAATCAGAATTAATCAATGCATGTGACTTCACTTCGTGGGGGAGGTGGGACACTGTGTACTTATGTAACATGAAACGGTTCATTGGAAAAGATCTATAGCTGAGTCTGTTGGTTTCTAATTCTAGGTTAATACTCTTGCCATTGAGTTACGATCACTGGCATTCGAAATGAAAATAGGTCATAGTATAATAGGTGACTTCCAAACCATATGTGTGTCATGCAGGTCAACACATATGCATGGAGTGTTACTATACAGTCATAATTACACAAACAAAAGCCATGCATAGTACAGTCAAGCCAGATATATACACTATGGAATTCGATAGTTTCCAAACGAAACAAGGTCATGTTTGAGTTCAATCGAGGTCATGTTTGGGTTCAATCGAGATTTTTTGTGGACGACGTGAGTGGTAGTAGTGGCAGACCAAGGTAAACTTCATGGCATATCTTTCCTGTACTTTAGCGTTTTCTCACAAAAGTAAGTGAAGGCACTTTGCCTCAACATGTTTTGAATTGTGGCAAAATGGCCTTTTGACTTTATGGGCCAAGTTAGTTAGTACATTTTACTGAGACAATCTTTGCCCTGATGCCCAGACATATATGCAACAATCTTTGCCAGGAATGTGACTTTTGAAGCGTTGCGCCCAAGGTTTGTACTTATTTTAGTATAGACCTAGAAAAGTATTGAATATTGGCATACCTGTTGTTTGTTGGAAGGTATGTTCAGAGTTGTCAACCTCATCTTGGTCAGTATCATCACAACATTCAGCAACTAGGGTGCAAAGTTCATCCAGAACGTCAATTCTCTCAGCATTAAAAACAGCGTGAACTAGAGATCTGTACATTGTGTGTACGTGTGTGTGTAAGTGCACATGCAGCATTGACCCAATAATAATAATATTAATGTGTTTTGTGAATGTAAATTAAAATCACAAATATGGCATTTAAATTATATTTCATCACACCCAATTAATAGCTTTATGTTTGAATGTCAAGTTCACATTCAAGTCACGTGCCAATTATTAAGCTGGTCAGTAAGAAATTGATCGTTTTAATAATGATAATATTTATTACAATACTTATGACTAAAGATTCACTAATTATTACTCTTTACATTCCTTTTAGTTTGTCAATTGAACTAAAGTTAGTATTAGTACATCGGTCTCTATACCTGTAAGTGGCTTGGTCTTGTTTTCTTTCTTTCCACTTCTTAAACATTTCAATCCTCTGTCTTTGAGGTTTTCTCGGCCAGGCATTCTCAATGTCGCTCTGCTCCACACCAGTCAGACCTAAATAGGTAGCAATGTTAATCCAATCGCTAAAATGATCTGTGAGCTTCACAAGGTGCGCCTGGGAGCACACTCTGTCCAGTATATCGGGTGGGAATCTCAAAAGATGCTCCTCAAGATTAGAAACTCTTGCGTAAGCCATATTCTCCTTGGCCTCAGAGAAAATAGAAACGTCTGATGGTAGACCACTAGATATCGATCTTTTATAACGACATTCCTCTAGAAGAAGCTATAGTTGACACAAAAAACCCGTCTATGTGATCACATAGAGTTCAAAGTTGTTATTTTTGCGCATGCGCGAAGCAAGTTACAGCGACTTAGCGTTAAGCGCGGCAAAACTCGACGACCCTTACCATAGCCAACGAGAGGGAGCAACCCAAGGATACCAACACCTTTGGAAACAGCTGAAGGTGTCTAGGCCTACATAATACTGCAGGTCAGTAAACCGACTCAGTTATTTCAAGGTAGTAAACCTGCCTATACTTAAGAAAAAGGGTTTTGTTCAATGATAAGGATCTTTAATATTGTCCATGGACATTATTGCTCTCTAGATCTATAGTTATTGTTATGTGTTAATTTTTGTGTACCCCCTTTCCCTACTTGCACCTCTCGCCAGTGGTGTGTATATATAATGATGAGAATAGTAATAGTAATAGTAATAGTAATGGTAATAGTATACTATGTGATTAAGATTGATTTATTGCCACTTATTGTGATGCATGCATATGGTTCCATTATGCTTTTCAGTATACATTATAATATTTACACCAAAGACAATAAAGAAGCCAATGTACAGGGATATATACATATATTAATCACATGGGGAGACCCCACACCACCTAGAAGTGCTATATAGTGTTAATTTCTTGTGATGTTATATAGTCAGACAAAACCATGCAATCTTAAATTAATTTTCTCTCAGCAGCTTGCACATGGAGTATTCAAATTGTATTATTATGTTAAAAACACAATCACTCAACTACAATGCCATATATAGGCATAGCTTGAATAAAAAATTACACAAAATTAAAAATAAGTCAAAAGTTTTAAACTATCATTGAAAGCATAACAAGGACCAAAAAATAATGGGAGATAAAGGCACAATATGTCAATATAGCTCACAATAGACCTTCGTAACCAATGCACAATCATGGTATAATAATTATACAACTATTAACCAGTGTTAATCATCTGAAATGTACACACAGTGGATGATCACGGGTAAATCTGTGCTTTTTTCGTCAGCAAAGAGAAGAGCTGATGCTAATTTGCCCTCCATGTATCCAAATCCTTTCCCAGCAATCACACCAATCACACTGCCCACAGCGGCACCCAAGACAGGAACAGGAATGGCAATTTGACCGACGATTGCACCACCAATTCCTCCAGCAACCGTATTAACGCTACCAACGACCTGCATCGTAGCCTGACGTTTTGCTGCTGTGGAAGAAATTGCCTTAAACTTTTTCTTGCGATGAACTTTGTAGAGGTTGCGGACGAGCAGAGGGCTTTCGATGAGGACATTCGTTCCTAGAGCTATTCCTTGAACAAAGCCAAGAGTAGCAGCACTCAGTGCTGCTGTGTAGCCAACGTGGAAAGAATTTTGAAAAGCAACAGCAAGGCTACTTTCTGCAACATTCAGACTCATTACATGTTCTGCTACAGCAACTCCTCCTTCTTTGGCGGCAGCTTTTACCCCCCAGATCAAGGCAGCACCTGTCACCTTTGCAACTGTTTTTGTACCACCTTTTAGAGTAGCTTTCACTAGGGCATCGTTCAGTCCGGGAGGCACTGCATGGACGTGTTGGTGAAGACACTGGTATACATCAACATCTACTTGAATACTTATAGCTTGACCAATTGTCCCCAGCATCACGATATGTTCGCAGTTGTTGCTGAGTACTTTATGCTCCTGTAGAATTCAAGCCATGCATGTAAACTGAAGAGCATCATAACTTTATAAATTATTATTGAAAAATATTCACACCTTAAAAGGTTTTATAAAACTCTCTAGTCACTACCAACATAATGCACATGCTGAATATTAAGTCTTTTCCTAATTTCTTAACTATAATAAATAATTGTACTTACCATGGTCATAATTATAACAATTAATGTTTTGACTATATCATTAAAAAACTTACTTGTTTCTGATTTAGTTTACGAGTTTGTTTTGCTTGTGAAGACTCTTTTGCCATGTCAGCAAGCTGTAAAAATTAATATTGAAATGACAGCAAATCAATCAATATAATCAATTTTACAAAAGAAAATTATCAGAATTATACCTGTAACAGTGTAGCAGTGCCTTCATCGGGGTCAATACACTCTGGATATTTCACACGAGAAACTTTTCCTTCTTGAAAAATGTCCACAATTTCTTTGCGAACTTCTCTGCCCAACACCGTTTTACTGCTATGCACCACTTCACACTGCCTGTCGTCAATGGCTTTTAGTACAAACATGTGGTGACAATAATCTCCTCCTCCAGGAATCTTGACACTTAGCGGCCTTTCGATGTGATCACCCTTCTTTAGTTGGCCAATTGCACTCTGCACTCTCTCTCGAGTAAGAAGTATACGATCATCTTGGAGTGAGTTCACATCCACCTGTTTCTCGTCTTCGCCGGTCTTGAGAAAGTTCACAAACCTTTGTCTGCTGTAATTGGACACTGTAGAAGGCTTTAGTAGACTTTTAGCAATCTCAATCGATTTCTTTGCTGGTCGGCAAACTCCAGGATTATAGTTGAGGCGAAAGTACTTGTAAGCTTTATTAAACAAGACAGCCGTTTTGGTTACAGTGCGATTCCACACTTCAAAGACGGTGCACGATTCAGAGAAGGTCACATCAGCGACAAGACAGTGGTGGAAAGCTGAAAAGGTAGATTCTTCTATGACCAGATAATCGCCAGGGTTTAGTTGGTGGAATGAAGTGATGGTACTCCTTGACGAGGGAGTCGAATTGTTCGTCATCACGTCCACTTCAACACCATCTTGTGATCCAGTTTTGGCCCATCGCACAAAATCTACCCGTGCCCACAAACTCATATTTTTATCTCCGACTTTTGACCTTGCTTTTCGAATTGCTACCTCAGGCTCAAATTCTTCCTGATAGATCACTTTGTAGACATTAGAATCTTTTGGGTCTACTTTCTCGACTGTTTCTTTTACCGATCCATTAAAGCAATAGACGGTCTTGAAAGTGTTTGGTTCTGCACAGACTTCAGTCACCATGAAGTGCCAGCGGTAGCGCTGATAAGGATGATCGACAAAGAGATGGTCCCCAGGCCGTATCAGGGAGCATGTCAGCTCTGTCACACGCTGGTAGGACGTAGGTAATATCATCTTCAACTGCAGATTCTGGATCATTTTTTCGCCATTTACAGAGAAAGACCTCCCTGAAACTGCCCAAGAGACGAAAAGACTGGTGGATTGATCTTCTAGGCTTTTTCGAAGTAACCTTTGACCTTCGCTGCTTTCAGCTCGGTGGGTGATTTCGTCTGGAGGCAAGTGTTGAGTGTAGTTGACACGATACACTTCTCTTTCTGCAATCACCATGTCACCTCGACGTTCAGTTCCACTGATGGCAGGCATGCAAATGACAGTGTTGGTGTTAAGTATAGCTTCAACTAAAACTGAACGATAATTACTGCCAATCTTCACTAACAGGTGATCTCCTTGATCGAGCATCACGTGTGGCGTGACTCGGGTGCAACTTACTGGACCTAGTGAAAAGCTGGATTGGAGTAAGCTAGCTTCACTTATGGCAAAAGATTTTCCGCACTTCATCTTTGTGACAAACTTGTCACTTTCTTTCCATTCTGTTTTCTTCTCAACTTCCGTGCGAGCTTTTTGTATGGGTGTCTCACTACCACATGGAATATGCACCGTATCTGGATTCACTGGTTTGGAATACTTGAGCTTGTACAAGTTGTCTTTCAACTTTTTTGTTTCACAGCAAACGTGTTTGCCACTGCAAGTGAAGGCTTTGAAAGTCTTAGCTCCAGTATCTACACTCTCTACCAGCCAGTGATGATTCGAGTTATCTGTGATGTGATCTTCAGGCTTGATGTCCTCAATACTTTGCAACGTAGACTTCACAAGCACTGGTTTCAATTCGTAATCACTACTCCAGGGATCTGAATTGTATAAGTGTATGTACATGTATTCCAGATCAAAAACTTATGATAATAATTATTGTATAATATTATGCTAAGTAGCTGGAGTTTAAGAATGGAGCTCAAGCCTTAATCAGGAGCTTATGAGCCATTAGAGGCAACACAATGCTCATAAGCTCCTGATATAATTATACACACAAACAAAATTATAATTAAGGTGATTAAAGTTGTTGCACACTGCTGCACAAAACTATGGCCTCATGCAATTAGTGCGTGGTCAGTGGATGGATGTGTTCAACAATTATTAATTTTGCTTACTATACATTCCTTAGTGTATGTGTTAGCATGCAATACATAACTATGTCTGACCACCCATTAAGTTCTGACAGGTATAAAATTGCCGAGCACCTTAGCGCAAGGCAGCGTAATCGTGCAGGGCCAAAAATTGTGGAAGTAGCCAGCCAATTAAGTGCGAGGCAGTGTAATCGTGCAGGGTCAAAAATTGTGGAAGTAGCCAGCCAATTAAGTGCGAGGCAGTGTAATCATGCAGGGTCAAAAATTGTGGAAGTAGCCAGCCAATTAAGCGTCATTACACCAGATGAAACAGTGCCAATTTAGCAATAATTCTTCCAAAGGTTATGCATTTGAATTTGCTGACCTTTACCAATCGATGTCACTGAACACATGCATGCAAGCAAGCACCCACATGTACACTGTACTACTACCGTCATATATAGCAGTAGTATGAGAGACTCTATAGCTAACACCAGAAAAGGTACGAGTTACTAGCCTGCTTGCTACCACTGCCCGGTGACTCTTGCAGAATGATTATGATCACCTGCACAATGCAGCAATCACATTCAGTGATTCTAGCTATAGCTTAGCACTAGCTGCTAACAATTAATATAATATTTTTATTGCTTTTGTGATTCAAGGAATGCCCATATCTGCACAAGGCAATTTATCTGCACTCAGTGTACTATTAGTTATTATAATATTGTTATCACCTTATGATTTTGTTTTGTGCATGTGTATAATTACTAGTTTTAATGAGATTCATACCAATTAAACTGCAGCTGGATCAAAGATCGTTTTTTGATTTTTAACATTCCTTTGTTTGATCATATCTAGAACTGCAGCCAATCCACTTGACAGAGGTCAAGCTTTGGCACACAGCACTGTACATGTGGAAGAGGTCATTTTTTCAAATTTAATTTCCAGCATGCATGCAAAATAGAATGCATAAAGTGTAAAGACTCTCGATATAGTGCCCAAAATAACCTATCTTTTGCAATTTATTATTGTTTGGCAGAAACAAATGAAGAGTGACTATATACCAGTAAGGCAGCGCTCTACAAAACAGTTATAATTATAGTCTTTTCTAGACATATACCCTGTTTAAAAGCCCGGGCGTTGATTTACTAACAGCGGTAGCTGACCCGATGTTAATTTAAGGCCAGCGTTAAACTGACACCTGGTATAATTATAAAGCATAGCGGGCAAGGGTCCGCATGTTGACAATTCTGAGTAGACTAGCAAAAATTTAGGTGAACCAAGGCTAGTATAATGCTCTCTAGCACTACATTATTATTTTAGTGATTTTGTATGCTTATATGCTTTTGTATGCTTTTCTTTGCAAGGACATCATCTCTGTCAGTTTTTTAAGTGTTCACGTGAGCTTAGATGAGTTTTATAGCCGCAGGGTGCACTCCATTTTAGGAACCTGGCGTTTATTTCGAAACCTGGCGTTTAATACACAATTTATACTATATAGCTGACCCCAGGATTAAAACAAGTCCGGCATAATTCGGACCCGGCTAATTTAAAACCATGAGTACCCAGGCTCTTCCCTTTGACCTTTCACTTACCGTAAGGTCAAAGGAGAGAGCCTGGGTACGAGGCTACAAGTATATCATATAATCAGCAAATGACCAAATGCCTGCACATACATGTCTTACCACCCTATAAAAAGGTACCAATTAAGTCATGGCCAAAGGAATGCCCCGAGACAAATGCTATAATGCCATTACTAACAGATGGATCTTCACTAGTAAGGATTCTATATTGAGGTAGCAAAGTCATGCCCATTGCATGCATGAGTGCTTTCTTGTGTTCTAAACGTTTTTTTTTCCTAAGATTTTTTCAAAGGCATAAACAGGATATAAGTACTGGCCACATTATAATAATATTATTAACCTAAGGCACATGTATCAGTATTAGTTATTTTTGACACACTAACAGTTAATTTTTGGCAAATTATGCATCATCTTATACTTGAAACAATTATTCACACCTTGAATGATACTGATGATATCTGCCAGTGAGTACTCCAAGCCAGTCTTGGCTTTTGTCACAACATGGTGGCTGTTGTTGTACAGGACATGATGGCAATTCTCACCAAGGCGTCTTTGGGCATTTTCAACAGCTATGCTCCCGGGAAAAGCATTCACACTGTAGTCGACTTTGTGGAGGCTTTTGAAGAGTTGAAACTCCTGAGTAAGTTGTACAACTCCTTTGTGGGGCAGGTTCACTATGATAGTGATGACTTCTTTCGATATGTTTTCAACAAGTGCACTTCTAAACATTTGCCTGTACTCTTGGTTGTCGTTGATGAGGTAAAGGATATGGTCACCAGGAGAGAGAGCCCAGGAACTATCGATAGGTACAGTACGTAGTGGTCTACCAGCTTGCAAATTGGTTAGACCAACATCATAGACAATAGTAGAGTCTGTTGATCTACATTCAAACATAATACTAGAGTCGGTACTGTCATGCACACTCGTATGTGCTGCCATTGTATGTATTTTCACCGTCTATATAGAGAAAAAATGTACAGGGATATATACATTATTTTTACACATAACTTACCAAAGACATATGCAATGGGCGGATAATTATAGCAAATTTTTTGCTACTATAGAGTGATGATCAAGAAGCAAAATTAACAGTGACACATGAAATTTAATATTGGTCAAAATGATGAAAATTAAATGCATGAAAAGCTTTTTGAAAAGTTCAAAGGCAAAAGTTTCAAGTTAGTGGCAAATATTTATATGGTTGGGGGGGGGGGGCACATGTCATGTTAGCCTGTATACCCAGCCTAGTATACACTGTTTGCGCATGCTCAAGTTTTCCCAGAAACATGAGAATTCGAGTAGTCATTTATTTTTCTGGTTATTTCTCCATGCCGGTAAAGGATTACTAAGTTGGTCACCTTTGCACTACCTATGATATTAATGGCTATAGCAGTTGTACTTGTGACACGGAACTGACTGAACAATTTTACTTTCTCTGTATGGTGGTCCATGTGGAGAGTAACGTATTCTGAAAAATAATATGCAGGAAATTACAGAGAAAATTTGGCGCATGTGCAAACAGTGTGTACCCTCTCCTTTCTTGATGGGTGGGGCCTGGGTATAAGGCTAATTAATGTTATGCAAGCATTCTTGTGGCCACAATAATTATTAACATTTAGTCTCAGTTTTTAGCTTTTTGCCATGGTGAGCCTGAGAGTACAGTTGCTCACAAGACTCGGAACCCTGAGTATTACTTCACTAAAACATCATACTACTGATTTAAAACTTTATAGTACAGTCTTTATGGGACCGCACAGCTCAACCTTAATTTCAGTAATGAGTCTGCTAATTGCATAGCTCAGATCCATGCGCTAACAGACCATGGAGCCTCACTTGCCTGGCATAGGGACCGGAATATATTAGTGTTATAATTAGTGCCACTATGGCCACGAAACCAATGCTGTGCACACTTGCTGACAGCGCAAATAATGTTCAATAATAAACCCAACTCTTCCCAGGTTTCCTTCATAAGCCACGAAAATATGCTCTTGTAGCTACTATACCTCACCTTAAATTTGAGAGCTCGAAAGTATTAAAATCCACTTGAACTTGACATGACCGACTTGAACACTCTGGAATGTTAATTAACTTCAAAAGTACTGTGGTGGGCGGGACATTTTAATTCAATTAAGAGGAGAGTAAACAGGCCCGTAGCAGAGGGCCCGTAGGGAGGGGGTGCAAGTGCAGCCCCCTCAAAAAGAAGAACCAAGTCTCGTCAGTCATAATAATCATAAAATTAATATTAAATTATAGTTTCAAATCATAAATGATGTTGAATGCACCAGAATAATTAGTCACCAAAATTAGACTCATCATCACAAGGGACAATGCTCACACATGGAGCTTTCAAATTCAATGTTAAAAATGCAATCACTCAACAATTTTCTAATAGTAACTTGAATTAAAACTTATTAATTTTGTAGAAAAAATATAACGCACAATAAGGACCAAAAAATCGTGAAAAATAAAGGCACAATAATTATGTTAATACAGCTGGAATAATTATAATTATTATTATGCATGCACGTATATTATTATATAAGTTTGTCACAATTATATATACTTTTGCACAAATCGTGTGTTACAGTAACCAATTACAATGTTATTCATCTGAAATGTACACACAGTGGATAATCACAGGTAAATCTGTGCCTTTTTCGTCAGCAAAGAGAAGAGCTGATGCTAACTTACCCTCCATGTATCCAAATCCTTTCCCAGCAATCACACCAATCACGCTGCCCACAGCGGCACCCAAGAGAGGAACGGGAATGGCAATTTGACCGACGATTGCACCACCGATTCCTCCAGCAACTGTGTTAACGCTACCAACGACCTGCATCGTAGCCTGACGTTTTGCTGCTGTTGATGAAATCGCTTTGAACTTTTTCTTGCGATGAACTTTGTAGAGGCTGCGGACGAGCAGAGGGCTTTCGATGAGGACGTTCGTTCCTAGAGCAATTCCTTGAACAAAGCCAAGAGTGGCAGCACTCAGTGCTGCTGTAGAGCCAACGTGGAAAGAATGTTGCAAAGCAACAGCAAGGCTACTTTCTGCAACATTTAGACTCATTGCATGGTGTGCTACGGCAACTCCTCCTTCTTTGGCAGCAGCTTTTACTCCCCAGATCAAGGCAGCACCTGACACTTTTGCAACAGTCTTTGTACCACCTTTTAGAGTAGCTTTCACTAGGGCATCGTTCAGTCCGGGAGGCACTGCATGGACATGTTGGTGAAGACACTGGTATACATCGACATCTACTTGAATGCTCATAGCTTGACCAATTGTCCCCAGCATCACGATATGTTCACAGTTGTTGCTGAGTACTTTATGCTCCTGTAGAATTCAAGCCATGCATGTACATTGTGAAAAGAACTGGAAAATAACTATTTACACTTTCATGATAATCTTTTGAGAATATCAAAATAATGCACACAATTAATACAGTTAGGCTTCTCCTAAAAATTAAAATTACCTCAATTTTTTTGATTATTATAGTTACCGTGGTTATGTAACAATGTTTTAGTATTATAAGACTTACTTGTTGCTGATTTAGTTTACGAGTTTGTTTTGCTTGTGAAGACTCTTTTGCCATGTCAGCAAGCTGTAAAAATTAATTTAAAAATGACAGTATTGATCAATCAATATAATTTTGCAAATAATTATACCTGTAACAGTGTAGCAGTGCCTTCATCAGGGTCAATACACTCTGGATATTTCACACGAGATACTTTTCCTTCTTGAAATATGTCCACAATTTCTTTGCGAACTTCTCTGCCCAAGAACGTTTTACTGCTATGCACCACTTCACACTGCCTGTCGTCGATGGCCTTTAATACGAACATGTGGTGACAATAATCTCCGCTTCCAGGAATCTTGACGCTTAGCGGCCTTTCGATGTGATCACCCTTCTTTAGTTGGCCAATTGCACTCTGCACTCTCTCTCGAGTAAGAAGTATGCGGTCATCTTGAAGTGAGTTCACGTCCACTTGTTTCTCGTCTTCCCCGGTCTTGAGAAAGTTCACAAACCTTTGTCTGCTGTAATTGGACACTGTAGAAGGCTTTAGTAGACTCGTAGCAATCTCAATCGATTGTTTTGCAGGTCGGCAAACTCCAGGATTATAGTTTAGGCGAAAGTACTTGTAACCTTTGTTGAACAAGAGAGCCGTTTTGGTCACTGTGCGATTCCACACTTCAAAGACGGTACATGATTCTGAGAAGGTCACATCAGCGACAAGGCAGTGGTGGAAAGCTGAAAAGGTAGATTCTTCTATGACCAGATAATCGCCAGGGTTAAGTTGATGGAATGAAGTGATGGTACTCTTTGACGAGGGAGTTGAATTGTTCGTCATCACGTCCACTTCAACACCATCTTGTGATCCAGTTTTTGCCCATCGCACAAAATCTACCCGTGCCCACAAACTCATATTTTTATCTCCGACTTTTGACCTTGCTTTTCGAATTGCTATCTCAGGCTCAAACTCCTCAAGATAGATCACTTTGTAGACATTTGAATCTTTTGGGTCTACTTTCTCGACTGTTTCCTTTACCGATCCATTAAAGCAATAGACGGTCTTGAAAGTGTTTGGTTCTGCACAGACTTCAGTCACCATGAAGTGCCAGCGGTAGCGCTGATAAGGATGATCGACAAAGAGATGGTCCCCAGGCCGTATCAGGGAGCATGTCAGCTCTGTCACATGCTGGTAGGATGTAGGCAATATCATCTTCAACTGCTGGTTTTGGGTCATTTTTTCGCCATTTACAGAGAAAGACCTTCCTGAAACTGCCCAAGAGACGAAAAGACTGGTGGATTGATCTTCTAGGCTTTTTCGAAGTAACCTTTGACCTTCGCTGCTTTCAGCTCGATGGATGATTTCATCCGGAGGTAAGTGTTGAGCGTAGTTGACACGATACACTTCTCTTTCTGCAATCACCATGTCACCTCGAACCCCAGTTCCTACGATGGCAGGCATGCAAATAACAGTGCTAGCGTTAAGTATAGCTTCAACTAGAACCGAGCGATAACCAGTGCCAGTCTTCACTAACAGGTGATCTCCTTGATCGAGCATCACGTGTGGTGTGACTCGGGTGCAACTTACTGGACCTAGCGACAAGCTGGATTGGAGTAAGCTAGCTTCACTTATAGCAAAAGATTTTCCGCACTTCATCTTTGTGACAAACTTGTCACTCTCTTTCCATTCTGTTTTCTTTTCAATTTCCGTGCGAGCTTTTTGTATGGGTGTCTCACTACCGCATGGAATATGTACCGTATCTGGATTCACTGGTTTGGGATACTTGAGCTTGTACAAGTTGTCTTTCAACTTTTTTGTTTCACAGCAAACGTGTTTGCCACTGCAAGTGAAGGCTTTGAAAGTCTTAGCTCCAGTATCTACACTCTCTACCAGCCAGTGATGATTTGAGTTATCTGTGATGTGATCTTCAGGCTTGATGTCCTCGATGCTTTGCAACGTAGACTTCACAAGCACAGGTTTCAATTCGTAATCACTACTCCAGGGATCTGCATTGTATCAGTATATGTACATGTTATAAAAACGCAGATCAAAAACTCTTAACATACACAGCAGTATATTGGTAGCCTTGTGAACCAGTCCCTCCCCCCTCCCGCTATTTTTATTGCTTAGCAATAAGCATAGCGGGAAGGGACTGGTTCACGAGGCTATAGTATACTAGAGCTATGTTACTAGAAATATAATTAAAATTACAGTAGCAATATCCTTGTCTTATTGTAATTAAAAGCTGTGTCCATACATTTTTTTTTTCTATTTTTAAAATTTATTTTCAACATCTTATTATGGTTTACAGTTGTTCACATAATTGCTGATTGAGGTAACAGATAGCAAGACAACACCCAGTGATGAGATGCATGTACAGGCAGCACATGTGTCAGCACATGTGTGATTCCAGAGCCAAAGAAATGCAATTATCACACACTACCAGGTGTTTCTCTACTACATAATTTATAGTCTCAATGGCCACCCCTTTCAAGTCCAGGGACTAGTATGGATTCTATAATAGTTCATGACTGTAGTCACTGTTAAAGTATTGCACAATCAGCACATTGACTCACATCAAATTGCTGGACAAATAATTTGTCAACACCTGTCAGCTTCAGCTTTTTAATAGATCATTGAAGTAAATCAAACTGTTACAATCTACTAAATATAACTAGCGTACGACTTGCTCTGACTGAGCTCTTGCAACTTGGTGCATAGCTTGCATGCATGAGGAGCTAGGCAAGCTACTACAAAAGAACGACTGAGACTCCACTTCAGATCTTATGCGTGTTATATTGCTGACATGTGACTAATCTGGCACAATTAATGTAGTCCAAAGTGCAAGTGTAAGCTCGTTCTCAGAGGTTGACTGTGAAAGGCCAATTCCGTGGAGAAAACAGTTAATAATTAGCCAAAAACTAATCACTAATCGGAAGTTAAAGTAACCATGGCATAATAATTCCAACCCAAGATACAAACCGATTTATGATGCCTCAGGCCGATGCGCTCGGCAATAATTTTGAAAAGTGAGGTCAATTACTGTAGTACACATATATTCACTCACAAATTTGTGACTCTGAGTGAGTATTATATATATATATATGTTCATTGACATTAAATTGTAAAAATATTATGCATATAACTATACCTTGAATGATACTGATGATATCTGCCAGTGAGTACTCCAAGCCAGTCTTAGCTTTTGTCACAACATGGTGGCTGTTGTTGTACAGGACATGATGGCAGTTCTCACCAAGGCGTTTCTGAGCATTTTCAACAGCTATGCTCCCGGGAAAAGCATTCACACTGTAGTCGACTTTGTGGAGGCTTTTGAAGAGTCCAAACTCCTGGGTGAGTTGCACCACTCCTTTGTGGGGTAGGTTCACTATGATAGTGATAACTTCTTTCGATATGTTTTCAACAAGTGCACTTCTAAACATTTGCCTGTACTCTTGGTTGTCGTTGATGAGGTAAAGGATATGGTCACCAGGAGAGAGGGCCCACGAACTATCAATAGGTACAGTACGTAGTGGTCTACCAGCTTGAAAATTGGTTAGACCAACATCATAGACAATAGTAGAGTTTGTTGGTCTAGCATCAAACATAATACTAGAGTCAGTACTGTCGCTCGTGTGTGTCGCCATTGTATGTGCGAATTGTTTCTCCGTCTACAAAGAAAACATGTACATGGATATTATTATTATGATACATAACTTGTCAATGACTGCAATTGGCTTCAATAGCAAATTCAAAATGATGAAAATTAAACACACGAAAAGTTTTTCAAAAGTTTGAAGGTAAAAGTTTTTAGAGGCAAAATTTTCTTGATTTAAGGTTTGAGGTGAGCACATGTCATGTAAGTATTCTTGTGGCCTGACTGAGCAAACTTTGCCAGGCAACATGCCGGTAAGTCTCAGTTTTTAGCAGCTTTTGTAAGAGAGTCCAGTTGCCCGCAAGACTCATTCCCCCCCATGGAACCCTGAGTACTATCACACTGAAATATCATCCCTATTTAAAACTGTATTGTAGTCTTGTGGGCCAGCCACAGCCAGCGACCACTTCACGGAATGAGTCTGTTACGGTTCAATACATATGTAGCTCAGTCGAGACACCAATCACATATTCCGGTCCCTATGCCAGGCTATGGTAAGTGAGGCTATTGGTGGCCACTGAACACGAGAAACCACTGTCACACTCACACATTCTGCTGACAAGGCAAACAATAAACCAAACCGGCCTCTTCCCAAGTTTCAATTAAGAGTCTCAGCATCAGTATAGACTCTAGTCTGAGCAACGAAATATGCTCTTATAGCTACTATAGCTCACCTTAAATTTGAGAGCTCCACTTGCTTACAGAACTTGGCCAGCTTGACCTCTAGAAGCAGTTCAATGAGAAGCACTCTGGAATGTAATTAACTTACCGCGTGGTTTAATTGGTGGGCGGGACATTTGTAGGCTAATTCAAGAGTAAAATTGAATTTCCGCTGTTTTTGAAGGACGCCTCTGACAGTTTATTGCTATACACATGTCAACAGTCCAGTGCCAACAGATTAACAAACAATTAATTCACCTAACTTATCAATTTTCTTATTCAATACTATGCCATGCACTCAGGCTGGCATAATGTGTGGTTTGTAGCTAAGAAAATAGTGGTTTGAACTGTGGTAAAACTATAATGTGTACATGCTATACTTAGCACATGTTGGACTTGGAGCTCATGCAATAGCTATGTATGACTATAGCTTTCAGACTAGAGCATCCATAATACTTGTAATTCTACAAGGAACACCTTGTATCCAAACATGCATAATGCTGTACTAAAGAGTCTGTTTATCAATAATAAATTAATTCCCAAAGGTAAAAGCTTCTCAATAGTAAACAAATTAAAACAATAGACAATAGACAATAGGTACAATCAAATCTTGAACTTTGAACTGCTGTCACCTTATATATTGATCACATGACATTGTAGAACAAAAAACAGAAAGAAAGACTTTAAAGTTACTTTTTTCACGCAACAACTGAAGATGACTTCCAACCTTTCCATGAGTATGCTGGATTCTGATGACTTAACTAAAAAGTATTCCCTGCCTTTCGAAGGAGGTGTGTTTCGTATGTCAACACTCCAGTGGCCAGGTTGGTATGTTTACATGGAGCCGAATAATGAGGGCAACATTAGTAGCTTGGGACATTTGCCAGGACCTCGAGGAGAATTCATTTTTACTCCACTAAATGATTCACTTTATCTCATTTCGACTAAAGCTTGGCCCGATTGGTACCTCTACATGGAAAACAACAGTGAGAGGATGGCAGGGTGATCCAGGTCCTCAGGGACATTGGAAGATCGCTGTGAGGTATGATGGTTCCATTAAACTTTCTGTGGCTCAGTGGAAGAATTGGTTCATGTACATGGAAAACAATGACAAAGGTAATGTGATAAGCTATTGGGGAGACCCCGGACCACAAGGACACTTCTTGCTTTCTTGTGATGTCAGACTATCCCAATCCTAGAAAAATATTTATAAAACACCCAAAACTGTACAAAAAAAAAAAAAGATTATTTTTTTAATCAAAACATTTATGTAGATAAATATGTTTCCATGGGGAATGGTTTAATTCCTGTGTGATTAATTGCTATATACTGACTGTGCATGAGTTTGTTTGTTTAACTTAGATCACTAACAAATTGACTTCTTGTTATTGATGGTCGACGTGTAAATTTTGTTTCAAGCCAATTCCAAAATCCAGCAATACGACCTGGTTGATTAGCTGTTTTAGCATTTGCTGTTGATGTTACTGATCCACCATTACTAGTGGCAGGCACTTCATCGTGGATCTCTACTGTCTCAGATTCTTTTGAAGCAGCCTTCTATACAAAAAAATAGTTATAGTATTCAGTATTAGTAACTAAGTCTTAATAACTTACTGCTTTTTGAGTCTTTGCTTCATCTAGTTTATGGTGAGAATCGTTGATTACCACGTGCTGATTTCTCCTTAGTGCTACTTCCTGCATTGACAACCATGCAAGTTGGTAAAGGTTATCAAAATCATAACCACAATTATGGCTAACCTCACTCTGACAGAAAACAACAGTGAGAGGATGGCAGGGTGATCCAGGTCCTCAGGGACATTGGAAGATCGCTGTGAGGTATGATGGTTCCATTAAACTTTCTGTGGCTCAGTGGAAGAATTGGTTCATGTACATGGAAAACAATGACAAAGGTAATGTGATAAGCTATTGGGGAGACCCCGGACCACAAGGACACTTCTTGCTTTCTTGTGATGTCAGACTATCCCAATCCTAGAAAAATATTTATAAAACACCCAAAACTGTACAAAAAAAAAAAAAGATTATTTTTTTAATCAAAACATTTATGTAGATAAATATGTTTCCATGGGGAATGGTTTAATTCCTGTGTGATTAATTGCTATATACTGACTGTGCATGAGTTTGTTTGTTTAACTTAGATCACTAACAAATTGACTTCTTGTTATTGATGGTCGACGTGTAAATTTTGTTTCAAGCCAATTCCAAAATCCAGCAATACGACCTGGTTGATTAGCTGTTTTAGCATTTGCTGTTGATGTTACTGATCCACCATTACTAGTGGCAGGCACTTCATCGTGGATCTCTACTGTCTCAGATTCTTTTGAAGCAGCCTTCTATACAAAAAAATAGTTATAGTATTCAGTATTAGTAACTAAGTCTTAATAACTTACTGCTTTTTGAGTCTTTGCTTCATCTAGTTTATGGTGAGAATCGTTGATTACCACGTGCTGATTTCTCCTTAGTGCTACTTCCTGCATTGACAACCATGCAAGTTGGTAAAGGTTATCAAAATCATAACCACAATTATGGCTAACCTCACTCTGACCAAATTTTACTGACCCCTCCTGCGTATTCGGTCTAGGGCACAATGTTGAATATATCTCTTCTGCTGTCATTATTCCAGTACTTTGAGCTGGAAGTTGAGGCTTGTTTTGAATTGCTTTACTGAATGACTCTTTAATTTCCCGGGCAATTGTAAGTAATTGTAGATGTTCATTATGTGATCCTCCAGATGAAGTTTTACCAACCTCCTCAAGTATCATGGCATAGGAATAAATGTCAACTCCTTTGTGAGCTATCAGTGTGCATTGAGTAGTATTATGGTATTCTTTAGGTATGTAGTGAAGTAGAGAAGCATTGTCACCTGGCCCAGGTGTTGTCCATTGGGAAAACTCCTTACATGTTCGGTTTGAAACAACAATTTTTGCTCGCTTAAACTCTTTCATTACTATAAATGGTTTTCCATCTACTTCAAATTGAGACTGCTCACCAACCACCAAAGCAACATTTTCCGGAGAGAGAGCACAATGTACAATATGCCGACTATGAAGATACTTCAAGCCGTTAATAATATCAACTGCTGTATAAAACGCATTTCTTTTGTCAAATACTACACGTAGTGATTCACGTTGTGGTGCTGATTGAAAGACGGCTGAAAGTGGAAAGTTGATCTGTTCCACTACAAAACAAGGCTGGTTGTTGATACAAGAGATACCGTACACCTCCAGAATACAAGGATTCCTAATCCACAAATTTTTATGCGTATCTAACACTTTTTCACACTCTAATATAAAATTTATTGCGTCAGACTGATCATCTTGGTCTTGTTGGGGGCCGTACAAAATCGACACCACATCGCCCCTTGGATAACCCCACACTGCCGTCTTGTAGCCAAACGTCCCGCCATCTTCAGAATCAAACTGTAGATGTTCACATGGAACTAGAAATGCTTCGTTAACCCTCTCCAGTGTATTTCTTCCTATAATCCCTACACCTGGCGTTGGACACTCTGCCATGATATCCTAAGCATGCACCGGCGTGATTGTCTTTTGGAACTTTTTCTGCCTGATCAGCAATTTTTCTCCGTGTACATCAGAGGAAAAAGTTTGCGGAATCAACGTTATCCACGTGATATCTATAATTGCGCGCTTGCAACATAGTGTATAATCTATGCTAGCAACCTCCTCTGGATCATTGGGCTTCGTCAGTTGATCAAAAAAATAGTATAATTATTATAATAACTATTGATAATAAATAAGAAGCGGAAGAAAAAAAAAAAAAAAAACTAGTTTAAACATTAATTTTATATATACAGCAGCTCATTTATCAGCGAAATAAGCTGTTTAACTAGAACAATATAATTAATTTTGTATCCTGAAATTACAATGTCAATCAAATTTTAGTATAGCTGCGGCGTGGAATAGCAGATAATTCCCTAGGGTTAATATTTTGTTTACAACAACGTTTGCAACAACGCTTGTAAGCTTGAGGGAAAATAACAAACAAAAGAGCATTCACAATTCCTTGGGAAGAGGTTCCAATTCCCTGTAATGCATAATGTTGTGGAGTTAAATTGTGAATTTGGTGAATACAGCGAATCACACATTTACTTACTGAGACTATTTGTAGCCAAGAGCTACAGAGGAGCTTCTGTTTCTCAGGGCTATTCTTTGGCAAGTAGAGGTGTACGTCAATAATGAAGTACCAGATTCTGAGAAAAACCACGAAAAATGCTGCAACCACCATCTTTAAAATAAGTCTGTTTTCTTCACCACTAAACTGAGATGCATTGCAATTACAATTTTGTCATGATAATTATTACTGCACTCTTAAATTGTGGTATATATTTAAAAATGAAAGTAAAACTACACAATTTCAACAAAGTGTACTATAATATTATACTACCAAGAGTGCATATGCATGTAAAGTGTCCCCCAAAACTACAACTGCATACTTATTTTAACAGTGTGTATACTCAAGCAGTGCCATGAATATCAATTATTGTCACAGTCTCAGGAGTCCTGTTGTTCTACATAGTTTAATTAGCCCTACATGCCAGTGCATGGGTATATAGCTAAGCAATGTATATAGTATACATACCTCCTGCTTTAATGCTTTAGTTATACAGTAAACAGCAGCACATGAAACAGTGATACAAGTTATAAAGAAGATTGAAAAATCAGCCCAGAAATCATAGCTGAACCAGGCGATCAGAATATCTTCGGCCTGATGTCCATTGTCAAGATTCATATAACACCAACCTATATACATGTATACATTTTGGAGTCATGAAACCAGAAAGTAATCCAGGTGTACATGACATGCAGTGGTTACTACCAAAGGTGTGTATAGTATACCTGTGGGTTTACAAATACAGGACAGTGGTAAGCTAAACAGATTATGTTTTTTCTGGGACTCCCTGTTCTCAACAGATGTCATGTGTGCATGCCTATACAGAATGATCCCATGGTTGCCAGGCATTCCCTCAATTGGACTAAGTAGACCCACCACCTAACAAATATAAGTTATGAAACTTTCACCTGAGACTAGCTGGAGTCTAGCTATAGGAATTAAGACTCCTGAATAAAAAAAAATGTCACTAGCAAAACTTTAGCAGATTCCTTTAATGTATACTCTGTAAGTACAGATTGGCTTACATATGCAGCCTGGAAATTCGATGTTACTCACCTACTCCATCTCCAAATCCAAAGGCATCCAAACCACCTCCAAGAATGAGTACCATTAGAAAAGGAATTCCCCAACCTATTATACTGTATACAACGAATGCAGGACCACTGACCATCCGATTTAGACTAGCTTCGCTAATACATGGCAACAGCATCACAAATGCCACAAACACGAGTATGTCAGACCACAGTAGTGAAGATATTGTTCCAAAAACAGAAATGACCGCTTGTGCACCACATTCAGCATAGTCGTACCTTGTGGCGGACTTGTCGTGTGAGAGAGCATACTCATAACTTGAGAGTACACCCCACAAGTGTGAAGAAGCAACCATGATGTCTGCGACAGATATACTTATTAGAATAAAAACTGCTGGTTGTTGAATAATTCTCATATTTGTACAGCATTTTCTAGGAGTCTCTTGCCGCGGCATTTCGGCATCAGTATTGTTACGCCGGTTGTCAACATCGTTGGTGTCAGCATTATTTATACTATGATCATTGGTTCCTCCATAGGCCGTCTGAGTTTGGGAGGCTTGTGGCTGTCTACCGTTTTTCTTCTTTGGTGGTTTCATACTCAGGCGAATAATGACCAGTAGTGCTCCCAGTATAGAGAGAATAGAGGAGATGCTTGCTGTGTACTTCATCGCTTCAATGAATTCTTGTGTGTGTTCACACATTGAATGCGAAGTATTACTGCCATTGTTGAACAGAATTTCCATCGTGTTGTTTTAAAGGATTAACTTCCACGAAAGTTCTGTCTGCTATCTGCGTTTTAATTGTTTAGACACTCTACTTGATCAACTCACTTCGAGCATGCAATTCATGCCAGATGCGTAGCATTTCAACTCGACGACCTTTTCCTGTTAAACACAGGTGGCCACTGGAGGCATAAATGCAGGATATTTCAGTACTAAAATTAATTTTTAAAAAAATTATCTAACTACAATATTAAACAGTCACTCATTTCTAACAAAAGCGTCAAAAGTCACAGCTATCATTGAATTATGCCTACTTGGCAATTCAGGATTGTTCTAATTCTAAAGTGTACAATCTACAAAACAAATTACTTAATTACTATCAAAAAGTTATTGTTCAAACTACAAAAATTATTTGCTATTCATCTGATTCAGAAATGTATACACAGTGAATAATCACGGGTAAATCTGTGCTCTTGTCATCATCAAAGAGAAGGGACGCTGCTAGTTTACCCTCTGCATACCCAAATACTTTCCCAGCAAGCACACCAACCAAACCACCCACAGCGGCACCCAAGACAGGAACAGGAATGGCAATTTGACCAATGATAGCACCACCAACTCCTCCAGCAACGGTGTTAACACTGCTAACGACTTGCTCAGTAGCCTGACGTTTTGCTGCTGTGGAGGAAATTGCTTCGAACTTTCTCTTGCGGTGAATCTTGTAGAGGTTGCGGACGAGTAGGGGGCTTTCAAAGATGACATTTGCTCCTAGAGCTATTCCTCCAACCAGACCAATGGTAGCAGCACTGAGTGCTGCTGTGTACCCAACTCGAAAGGAATTTTGAAAAGCGGCAGCAAGAGTGCCTTCCGCAACATCTTGACCCACTTGTTGAGCTGCAGCAACTCCTCCCCCTTTGGCAGCAGCTCTTGTAACGCCCCAGATTAAGGCAGTACCTGTCACTTTGGCAACTGTCTTTGCAGCACTTTTTGAAGTAGCTCTCATGAGGGCATCACTTAGTCCAGTCGGCATTGCATGGACATTGTTGCCATAAGTATGAAACCACCGAGCAAAGAATTCCGCAATCGGCGCCAATCAAACAGGTCGCCGACGCCGCTAGATACCCCATATGGTAGCAGTACTGCACGGAATAATGTATATGGGTCTCAGCCTAGTAGTAGTACTAGCGTACAAACTACCATTGCTGGAAGTCATGGGATTGTAATTGCCGATGATGAAGAAGAAGCAGGTGAAAATCGTCAACAAGCTTTTTGTTCGAATGTAAGACTAGTCAAACGGCCAGCCATCTTTATCTTGATAAGCATATCGGTGGCGGACATTTTGGTTGCTGTCTCCCATCTGTGGGGGGTACTCTCCAGCTATGAGTACTCGCTCTCTCATCACCGAAATCACACGAGATATGACTATGCTGAATGCGGAGCTCAAGCTTTTCTCTCTGTTTTTGGAACTATCTCTTCGTTGCTTTGGTCAGACATGCTTATGTTTGTTGCCGTGGTGATATTCTGGTGCAGTGAAATCAATGCGAAGAGACTGACAAGTGTGTATGCATTCATGGTGTACTGTATTCTTGGGTGGTTGGTGCCATTTCTGGTTGTGCTGATCCTTGGAGCTGGTGTAAATGCTTTTGGGTTTGCTGAAGGCATTGGTGAGTTAATTATAATTATGCAATGTGTGTAATTTACAACAGGGTTTTTCCCTGGGACTGTCCCTACTATAGTGTCCACATGATCTGTTTATACAGCAAAAAAATGCATGTGTGACCTTTCAATTGAAGTATGGTCTCTTGTGAGGCTCATGCTAAAAGTATCCATAATGATATAGTCACTATGTATATAGCTAACCTAGCCTCGTTCCTAGGCCTTCTGCGCGCGTGCTGCTATTATTGGTTGACGATCTTTAAGGATCGTCAACGTAATAAATCAACAATTAGTAGCACGCAGAGGGCCTGGGGACGAGGCTATAGCTAACCATCATTTGTTATTGTTATGTTATGCCATTATGTGGTTTATTAAACCAGTAATTTACATGTAAACACATACATTGCTCAATAATAGGTTGGTGTTACATGAATCTCAATAATGGACATCGAAATGAGGATCTTTTGATCGCCTGGTTCAGCTATGATCTCTGGGCTAATCTCTCTGTCCTCTTCATCACAGGTGCTGCTTTCTTCTTCTGTCTAATTGTGTGTGCAAACTGTTTAAAGGTAACCAAAAAAATTTTATACATGACATTGTAGATTCCCAGATCTGGTAGGTTTTAGGCTAGTATTTAAACATTATAGTAGCTATAGACAGCATAATAAGTTTGTGCAATAATGACATTGTTATCATGTAATTATTATCCCTTTTTGACTTGCTGAAGGATGATAGCACTGCTGACACTACGCCGCTACTTCCTAGAGATCCTCGTGAGACTGAGGTAAGCTACAATACTACTATACTTGCCATGCCTGGTCAAGCAAAGTAGCAATAATTATATGTTTCTCTTTAGATCTGCTTTCTTCTTTAAATTTTCTTTTGGTTGACTAATCAGTGTTTTTCTTTCTAGAGCCGTCGAGAACAACGTAGGCTTTGCAATCAACTCGTCTGTAAGATGGTAACAGCAGCTGTGTGTGTTGTGGTCCTGAGGATATGGAGCCTAATCATAAATGTCTATCTCTTCAAACCATTTCATAGTGAAGAAAGAAACAAATACCTCTGCAACCAAGTGCTTCAAATATTTTCTGTAAGTACATGTATGAGTCAGACACATGTGTTCTGTGTGTTTGTTCGTCTTTTTTTATTGGCTAATTGTTGGTTAATGGATGGGTGACAATACAGCAGCTCAGCTGGGAGTCACGTACAAGGCTTAATAACAAACAAACCAGTTGCATGTCCTTAAGTGGGGAGGTAATTGATGTGTGTGTGTATATTTGTGTAACCAAAAGTGCATAATGTGATATTCTAAATTTTTCCCCTATTGTAGGGAATTGGTACATCTTCTCAGGGCATTGTAAATGCATTTCTCTTTGTGCTCCTTCCTGGTTTCATTTACCTTTGTAGACTATGTAAGAACAAAGTTTTAAATAGACAATAATCGTGGTATATTATTATATATATAAAATTTAGTAAGTTTAATTATTATTATTATTTCCATATAACCATTGTTGAGTTTATGTCTTTTGTGTACAAAATCAATATTTAATAAATAAAGTTTTAATTAATGACGTACCATAAAATTAACTTATTAAAACAACTTTTTACAATAAAGCAGTACATAAAATAATTGCTTTCAAGACATTGTTGCATCACGTATGAACTGTTGCTTGTGCTCGCTCTCATCGTCAGCAGACTTTAAGAATTGCACAAAAGATGTGAAGGCAGATTTTAACAAACTACGTTCAGAACGTTGGGTTTCTCCTCCTTCTTCTCCAGGCTTCTTAGAGGCTGATAGACCTTCACCAGGATCAGGCTGTAGTGCATACATTGATTGGAAATGACTGTTAAAATTATGTGCAAATAATTAACTGAGAAGACATTTTAAAATTACGTGTTTGGTTTGGAAGTTAGTTACTGTGTCCATGGTAAGAGCATTTGACCAGAGTTTGAAAGAGTTGGGCTTAAATTTTAACCGCGCTACATCTTGAGAGATTTTTCCCCAATGAACTTTCATGCTTTCTGAAATTCATGCTACACATGACCCCCCAATTTACTCCCATCCCACACTGACTGCTGCTAGGCTAAAAATACATCCCTCATGCCTGCACTTTTGAAAAAAAAAAAAAGAGAAAAAAAAGAAGGGGGGGGGGGGAAGAAAATTCATGAATAGGTATGTTTATGAAAATCAACCATGCCACCCACTCTGGTAGGGTTCGCAGAACTGGTGACTATTTCGTTGACAGGCATTTTTTGAATGGGTATCTCCTGCATGGGCAAAGTACAAAAGTACATTAACAAAACTTAAACTACATATATAACATTAATATGTACTGGCACAAAATTAATGCACAAGTGTATGTATAGGAAGAATGAGAGAGAAAAAGAGATCGTGAGATACACACAGAAAACAGAACAATTCAACACACAATAGTATATACCACTAACAATCACATATTGTGTACTGTAAACAATATCTTACTTACATATTCATTCGATTGTGAAATAGGATGATCTTCCGACTCATCTCGGTACAGAAGTGAATACACTTCATCAGCACTCTTTGTCCCTTCACTATTCCTATTAAAGATTAGCTGTCTGGTAATTTCACTCAAACGCCGACTGTTCTGAGAAGTTTTATAAGCACCAACTATATCAGTTAGAACCACTCCATATGAATACATATCGATCCTACTGGTTGCAGGTAGTTGTGTGTTCTTGTGGTACTTTTGTGGTAAATATCGAGAAAGGGTGGTCATTGACAACTCTGATGGTACAATCCATTGAGAATGTTCTCTGCATGCTCGACTCAAGTTGGCAATTTTTGCTCGTATTGTGTTCATTTGAGAGCGAGTGTGAGCATTCCAGCCGATAATGACGATATTATCAGAACACAGTGCGCAGTGGACTATTTGTAGCTTGTGAAGATGTCTTAGCCCATTGACGATATCCATTGCAATGTGTAGATCATCTTTGGTGTTTGATTCTTGTGCCTGTGCAGATTGCTTTCGTTGAAAGAACGAAAGTGAAACGTCAATGTGTTCCATCACCAGGCATGGTGCATTGTTGATACAAGATATGCCATACACATCCACAATGCATGGGTGTCTTATCCAGTGGTCCTTATAAAAGTTCATGATTTTTCCGCACTCTCTTATAAAGGATTTTAGAGGTACGCTTGCAGAGTTCGAATGTTGTGGTGGTGCGCACCAAATAGAAACTCGGTCGCTCCGCGGAAAGTAAGTCATCAATGCCTCTTTGAATCTGACGTCTCCAAATGTTCCCTCGCTTTCAAATGATGGTTTCATGTTCTCGCTTTTGATAAGAAACGCTTTAGTAGTAATGAGACGATCTAATAGATGTTGAGTGGAAGGGGTCTCTGGGGCCATGATGGGCTGGGTACATGGGGCAGGGGTCTTGGTGCCTGTGCATTGGGTGGAAGGGGTCTCAGCTGATGTTACATTTGGCTGGCGTATAATAATAATACCATGGCTTATCAGTTCACTCTGTTGTGAAATGGTGAGGGGGAAAACAGATGCTTCTCGATACAATAAATCTTCAAATACCAGCTGTAAACAACCTTTTCCAACATCTACTACGGGAATATAGCGTTTATCATGTCCGATTACTTCGGCAATTTTAATTTGAATAGGCGTAATGTCATTTAAGCAACATTCGGGTGTACCACGTTTAGCACCAAACCATCTTTCATCGATTACTTTAACCACTAGCAGACTGTCTGAGTTCAAAGTTGAAGGTGAGCCAAACATATCTGAGGGTACTTCAAAAACACTTCGCTTACAAAAATTTTGTAATGTTAGATGGTATCTATCTAAATGTTGCTGATACTCTCTGCAATGTTCTTTGACTATGTCTTCCAGGATTCCATAGTTAAAGAAAGAGACATACTTACGGAATTCTAAAAAGGTCATCAACTCAGATACAGTTGTGATTTTGCTCCACTCATCACTGTGTGTTGCTTGAATTGCTTTTGTAAGATTAGTTCCAGCTGATGAAACTATTGTCCTTTTAAGTTTGTTCACTGGTGTTCTATGCACAGCTCTGAAAACTGTGTCAGAAACAGCCTCTTTGAACTCTCTCTTCACCTTATCAGCCTCATATGTAAGTTGATGTTCAAGATCATCTTCTTCATTTTTCTTAAGATGTATATGATCAAGGTATGGAAATCTTGTGCCCTCTAACTTAGGACATTTTGATCTATCCGTCAAAAATTTTTCAATGGTACATTGCCCACATGGGCATTGAAAACCAGCCGCTGCAGGATCTACTGATGATTCTAAGACTCCACTGTGAATAGGAGGCTCAAATGTATGATCAACTGCCTTTTTTAACTGATAAGCAAGTTCACGAGTAGCTCGAATATCTTGAAGAATATTGATAAAAGTATCAAAGTGAGCATCATTCAGCCTTATCTGACTCATAATAACTTGTAACAATTCATTGGCTCGTTGATACTTACCAATGGTAAGATTAGCTGCATCACTATTAGTATTATCAGATATTAAGTTCTTGGAATATGCCTCCACAGCAACTTCAACTACGACTGATTTGACAGCGAACACTAGACGACTAAAATTGGCTTGAAACGTCTGACATCGAGCAGAATTATAAATAGTGCTCACCATAGTGCACGTGTGGGCTTCCATACTAACAGATTTATTTACCGTCTCAGAAGGCTGAGATTTAATTTTATTGGCATTCACTGTGGCCATAATCAACTCAATCCTGTAGATTTCTTTTTTAACATGTAGCGTCTTGAACACTTGAACTTTGGATACGCCAGACTATTGAACTCCAACGTTGACTTGAACTTTTGATGTGTTCACACACCCGATTCTGGGGACGACGGTACAGAACTGTTTACTGCGCATGCGTAGAAACAAATTAGACTTAGCGCGGGAAAATGCTGTACACACAAAGTCCAGCTATAAGAGTATACAAATAATAATACTATAGCTATGTTTCAGAAGTTCATGTATACTGTCAAAAATATTATATAAGACAAACCCTTTTTCTACATAATCACATGAATTTTAGGCTGATCTATACAATGTCATGTATTGTGTATACGTAGACCTTGGGGACTAATTCTCTTGGTTCAGACTCCAACCCCTGCAGCTGGTAGACATCTCTCACCTCCTTCACAGCACACTAGGTACCCACAGACCCATGATTCCCAGAATGATAATAATATTAATTTTGACAAAATGATTAATAATATTACCGAAAAAACAACAGCCAATATTGTTATAATAATAGCTTATAATAGCTTGAATATTATAACATAATATATATACAAAATTAAAGAGTCAAAAGATATATATATATATATATATATATAATATTATAATATAGTTATAATGATTTTAAAATTTTGCTTGAAAACTATTATATAATAATACAATGTAGGTCTATATAGCATTAATCGGTATGTGATGTGTGCATGACTATTACAGTATTGTACAAGAAACCCATTTATTGTTTTACTATTGCAAAACCAATCTGAATTGTTACGAATGTTCAGATACATACACACAGTGAATAATTATGGGTAAATTTGTGCATTTGTCATCGAACAAAATCATCACTATTGATTTGCCTGCTGCATATCCAACTCCTTTCCCAAGTAGCACACCAACAGCACCACCCATGAACGCACCCAAGACAGGAACAGGAATGATCACTTGACCAAGAAGAGCACCACTAACACCTCCAGCAACAGTGCCAGCACTGCTAGCAACCTGAACAGTAGTCTGACGTTTTGCGATTGTGGAAGTAATTGTGTGGAACTTTTTTTTGCGATGGATTTTGTATAGGTTACGTACGAGTTGAGGGCTTTCAATCAGGACATTTAATGTTAAAGCTATTCCTGCAACCAGACCAAGAGTAGAAACACTTTGTACAGCTGTGTACCCAAACTGAAATGAATCTCCGCATAGTAACTGCTGTACTACATCTCCTCCCCTTTTAGCAGCTGCTTTTACCATCCATACTGCCTTTGCAGCACCTTTTGAAGTAGCTCTTACAAGCGCGTCATTTAGTACAGGAGGAATTGCGCGGACATGTTTATGCAGACACTGATAAAGCTCGTAGTTTACTTGAATGCTGATAGGTTCACCAATTGTACCCAGCGTCACAATGTGTTCACAGTTGTTGCTGAATACATTGTAGCTCTGTATCAAGAGTCAGATAGAAGTCATTAAATAGAATAAGATTTAACAATATTAATTGTTTATCATCTACCACATTATAGCAGGAAATATGACGGTCAAACAATTAATTTTATACACTATTATTATAATATTATTTCTATTGGCCATAAATTATTCTGATTGACAATTTATATGCGCACATGTATGTGGTACTCGTATACATTTGATAATCAATTTAGACTTATAGACCATCAAACCATCAAATCAAAATCCCCGTCAATATTTCCAGCTATACAATATTATTGTGGCATAATTATTAGACTAAGACTTACTCGTTGCTGATTTAGTTTACAAGTTTGATTTACTTGTGAAGCCTCATTTACTGGCTCAGCTAGCTGCATAATAATTATTGTAGTCCATCATAATAACAGGTTATTAATCATTATTTTCTAACCTTTTTTAGTGTAGCAATACCTTCATCGGGATCGATACACTCAGAATACTTCACACGAGATACTTTTCCTTCCTTAAAAATGTCCACAGTCTCTATCCGAACGTCGTTTCTACCAAATTGAATTAAGGTTTTACTGCTATGCACCACTTCACAACATCTGTCATTGACGGCCCTTAAAACAAACATGTGATGACAATAATCTCCTCCAGGAATTGTGATACTTAGTGGTCGTTCAATGTGATCACCCTTCTTCAGTTGCCAGGCATTATGCACTCTCTCTCGAGGAAGAAGTATACGCTCATCTTGCAGTGAATTAATAAAATTTACCCCAACCGTCTGCAAGTCTTCACCAGTCTTGAGATAATTTACAAACTTTTGTCGGCTGTATTTGAGAGATTTTTCTAGACTCTGAGCTAGTTTGATGGACTCTTTGGAAGGTCGACAAACTCCAGGATTATAGTTGAGGCGAGAGTACTTGTTTTTTTTGCTGAGACTAACAATCTTTTGGGTTACCTTGTGATACCACACTTCAATAACTGTGCATGATTCTGGGGAGGTCACATCAGTGACAAGACAGTGGTGGAAAGGCCAAAGCTTAGATTCTTCTATGATTAGGTAATCACCAGGATTGAGTTGTTGGAATGAAGTAATGGTACTCTTTGACGAGGGAGTCGAATTGTTAGTCATTAAATCAACTTCAACACCATCTTCAGATCCAGTTTTTGCCCATGGAACAAAATCCAGCCGTGCCCACAAACTTATATCAGTATTTCCGACCTTTGATCTTGCTCTCCTGATCGCTACTTGAGGTTCAAATTCCTCAGGGTAGATCACTTTATAGATAGCTTTGAACTCTGGGTCTACTTTCTCAACTGTTTCCCTTACCAATCCACGAAGACAATACACAGTCTTGAAAGTTTTGGGTTTTGTACAGACTTCCGTCACCATGAAGTGCCAACGATAGAGAGGATATTCAACAAAGAGATGATCCCCAGGCTGTATCTCAGAGCATGTTTTCTCTGTCACACGCTGATAGGATGTAGGGGTCACCACCTTTAACTGCTGGTTCAGGATCAGTTCTTGACCATTTAAAGAAAAAGACCTTCCTGAAACTGCCCAAGAGACAAAGTGATCAGTATCATAATCTTGACACTGTTCATCTAGGCTCTTACGAAGTAGTTCTTGACCTTCGCTACTTTCGGCTCGGTGGATGATTTCATCTGGAGGCAAGTGTTGAGTGTAGTTGACACGATACACTTCTCTTTCTGCAATCACCATGTCACCTCGAAGTTCAGACCCTATGATGGCAGGCATACAAATGACAGTGTTGGTGTCAAGTATTGCTTCAATCAGAACTGAACGATAACCACCACCAATCTTCACTAACAGGTGATCTCCTTGATCGAGCATCACGTGTTGTGTGACTCGGGTGCAACTTACTGGACCTAATGGCAAGCTGGATTGGAGTAAGGTAGCTTCACTTATAGCAAACGATTTTCCACACTTCATTTTTGTGACAAATATGTCACTTTCTTCCCATTCTAAGTTGCTGTTAACTTCCACACGAGCTTTTTGTACGGGTGACTCATTATCCTGTGGTACAATATTTGAATCCATTGGTTTTGGATAATCTACCCTGTACAAGTTGTTGTTCCACGTTTTTGTTTCATAGCAAACATGTTTGTGACTGCAGGTGAAGGCTTTGAAAGTCTTAGCTTCAGTATCAACACTTTCTACCAGCCAGTGATGATTAGAATCATCAGTAATGTGATTTTCAGGCTTGATGTCCTCAATCGAGTCCAACGTACACTTCATTAGCACTGGTTTCAATTTGTATTCATTATTCCAAGGATCTACAATATGGATACATAATATTATATGCCAGCTAATAATTATTAATTGATGATTATATACATGATGAATGGGAATAGTTCATTGTCGAGAGGGAAGATAATACAGTGGAACTTCTCTATATATAATGGACAAGTTGGGAACAGAAGTTTTGTCTTTTATATATAGAATAGTTGTCCTTTTTAAGAGGACCCAAATGATTACTTTTCTATCAATTTTTTTAACTATACCGGCAAGCTACAAAGTTTAACTGTAATTTGAGAGGCTGATAATTAAACACAATAACATTGAATTGTTCCTCGTTAGTATAAAGTAATTCTTTTTGCGTGGTCTTTTATTAAGAAGTAGTATGCTTCAAATGCATGGCCGTCATGCATATTATGTATATAACTAGCACCCTACCTCTCTCAGTTTTTGGGAAGCCTGCATGGAGTCAACAAGGCCTTTCAGTTCAGCTGACTGACTGGAAGAGTCAACAGAGTTCGAGGAGCCAGTGAATACCATGTTTATGGACCAAAGTCCTACCTAAAACAATTAACTGACTCAGTGAAGGCTGCTGTATACATCTAAAGAGGGTCTTTGTTTGAGCGCTCGAGTACAGGTACCAATTAAGCTAGCAACTAGAACTCAATGCAAAGTTTTAGTAGGTGTGGCTTCTTGTCTGTTATTAAGAAGTATATAACATTGTACTATTCGGTCTGTTTGGGTCATCAGAATTTTGTGAAGCTGAAGCAAAGAACTCTCGCAAAAAGAACACAGAAAGAGCCAGGGGCTGAGCTGTGAACTTGGCTATAAAATGAGCTGTGGACGCACAGAAAAACTACAGAGCGAGTTCTTCAATTTAATTCTGCTTTATAAATATTGGTCAAACCTAGCAACAAATGCCAATTTAAACTAGATCAGTGAAGCACACTAGGCTTACAGAGTAATTTTTTTGCTATACTTTAGTCTCATTCCCAGAAGACTAGGCCTGACTCTCTGTGAGCGGCCAGCTAGCAACCGTGCTGATGCTGATCAGTTTGCTCAGGCTCGCCCCTTGATGTTTCCATCTGACTAGTACTATGTATAATTTGTGTGTGTGTGTGTGTGTGTGTGTGTGTGTGTGTGTGTGTGTGTGTGTGTGTGTGTGTGTGTGTGTGTGTGTGTGT
>CAXIPT010000004.1:1531085-1591114 GCA_964030475.1 Tethya wilhelma | reverse complement strand
GGCCTTTATAAAACAGGCCAAGCATGCAGTAGCTAACTTACCAACTAGAAACTGTATCTGAATGTATGTTTGTAGCAGCGCTACTTAAGCGCTTGTATCTCGAGTTGTGCTTTCACTGTGCTCTTCAGACAAAGACCATTGTGTATGCCAAAGATCATATTTTTTGTNCGTGACCAGCCAGGTTTTGCTGGCATTGGTGAAGTATCCAAATTTAGGCCCAATTTTGTTAAGGTGGTCCCACCACTCACGCAAGCGGGTGATCTTTCCTGCGCCAGAGGCGTCATCTGCGTACCAAACTTGGCATCACCTGGTTTCTGTGTAACAAGGAGATTAACTCGCTTGAAGTTACATTTAACAATATTCTCAGAAAGATCTGGCATCTTCCGAGGCGGTGTCACACGAGAATTTTGCACTGTGTCGCTGGTGTACATAGTATTTATAACACCCTTANCGGTGGTTTCATACTTATGGCAACAATCACTAAGAGTGCTCCAATAATTGAAAGAACCGAAGAAATGCTTACAGAATGCTTCATCCATTGCCCAAACTCTTGGCTGTCCGTGCTACAGTTTAAACCAGTATCATTGAAGTTGTGATGGACATGGGGACCGGGGTGGGACAGATACACGGCGTACTTAGCATTGCCATATGAGAGATCTTCAGTTTCTTGACTGGCAAGCATATTTCAGTCTTTCTTGCTCAAAGTTTGCTAACGTTAATTAACTTCCAGATTGCCCCACCCCTTTTCTACGTGACTCGTACTCTCACACGTACACAACGGATTGCGCATGCGCTCAATAGCCTATCAGCAAGTGTTATTGAAGCCAATTTGATGAACAACTAACGCATGCTACATTTTTCAGAACGAATTAGACTACTCACGCCGTGACAGTGACTGAACAATGGCAACCGCTACACCAAGTGAAAGTTTGGACTCGAAAAACAACTCTGATTTACCACTGTCAGTCTGAGCTCAGCTGCTGGTAGACCACTACGTGCCATACCTATCGATAGTTCCTGGTCTCTCTCTCCTGGTGACCATATCCTTTACCTCATCAATGACAACCAAGAGTACAGGTCAATGTTTCGAAGTGTACTTGTTGAAAACGTATCAAAAGAAGCCATCACTGTCATAGTGAACCTGCCCCACAAAGGAGTGGTATGACTCACCCAGGAGTTTGGACTCTTCAAAAGTCTCCACAAAATCGACTACACTGCAAATGTGTTTTCTGGGAGAAGAGCCATTAAAGATGTTTGAAAACGCCTTGGTGAGAACTGCCATCATGTCCTGTACAACAACAGCCACCATTTTGTGACAAAAGCCAAGACTGGCTTGGAGTATTCACTAGCAGATATCATCAGTATCATTCAAGGTATGAATACGCAACTAATATTGCAGAATATGGGGATGTGTTGATATGGTTGTGGCTTATAATTATATATTTGAAATTGGGAAAATTAAGTTACTATTAACCTTGTTTTACTTATTGATCTTAGAGTAAATACTTAATAACCTTTGCTTGCTGCAGCTGTTCACTGAATTTTCTCACTATTAATAGGCATGCCAAATCTGTATTAAATGTCCTAAGCTCCTGATTTAAAACTACAAGGCAGCTTGAGCTTTGAACAAACTGATTATTAACATAAACATAATTTTGCTGGCGCTTATTTTGCAATAAACTTGATTTGCAGTATTAATAATAATATTTATATAGAAAATCACTAAGCCGGCCAACATTTGTTGAATACTAGTTTCTCATCAACCGCCTACATGATTTTTCTTGGAGTTTGAATTTTTCTCATTATCTCATTATTTACTACTGTGCATGTGCAGATCTAAATGATCACGTGACAGTCAGAATGCACAAAGAAAATGAAGGCACAGTACTTTTTGCTGGCATTTTGCGAGTGAGAGTCTGGAGCCTAACTTGCTCCTTAAATGCTTATAACTTACAGCGTATATATTTAATTAATTGTAAAATGCTTGTGCCATCATTACCATGGAGAATTGAAGTCATGGAGTCACGAAACGTGACGTTTCGAGGGTGTGGCAAGCTGAATAATAAATAATGATAATGAGCCTCCCGCCCTCATGCCAGCTTCAAGTATCACTGATGAGAAACTAATAATCAACAAATCTTGGCCTAAGCCACAAACTATACTAGGGACAGGGGCGGAGCAACCGGTCAGGCCAATCAGGCTATGGCCTGACCATTTTTTTCCCCTAAAAAAGTGAATAGGTAAAGGGTCGTTTAAAGTTTATTGCACGTGCGCGAGCTTCATGGTAAATTACTCAGTTTAGTGTGTCGATCGCTATAGACATGGCCAGTTTGACAAAATTTTGAATGCATGTTTCTTTTGTGCAGAATAGTTGTTTTAAGCAAATTATAAAAGTAATTTTTTTCACTGTATCCAATACAAGTGTAATGCATGTGTATATAATATTTATGTGTGTGTGGCCCAGAATGCCCCAGAATCCACCTCTGAGCATAAAAAATCTCAAAATTTTCTGGGGGTGCATGCCCCCAGACCCCCCTAGAGGGCCTGAGCCTTCAGTCCAGGTTAGTCTAGCCTGACCACCTAAAAATAGCTTCCTCCGCCTCTGAGGGACTATCCCTGGGGGAAAACCTGTTGTAAGTTATGTAGAACATTATGTAGTAGACACCCAAAGACACAAAGACAAAATAATAATATATTAATACAAAGAGACACAAAGACACACATGCGCACACACACACACACACACACACACACACACACACACACACACAGAGAGAGAGAGAGAGAGAGAGAGAGAGAGAGAGAGAGTGTTTGTGTGTGTGCATGCTGATGCAGCTACATGCATTAATCATACATCAATTCATCAATGTGCATTGCTATAGCAGGTTAATTAGTGACTACAGCCCGGGTATGTACATAAAATCTAACATAAAAACAGTAAAATAAGCCAACTTTTGTGTATATCCGTCCCTGTGTCATATATAGGAACTTGTTGGAAGGGATGCAATCCATCAGTTAAGCTTGAACTAAAATGGTATGTCTTAATTCTCATGATTGTGGAGAACTTGATGAAAGCTAAGAAAAGAGTACACCTATAGACAGCCGGTCCTGTAGAGTGCTACTGAGCCTAGATAGAATGACAGGTGCTATAAGTATGGTAAATGATATTGTGAGATAGCTGACAAGGCTTACCAGTGGTATATCCATAAAGAAGCTTGAGCCATGCAGCTATGGAAAGCATTTGCTTTGCTTTTCTGTTGCTATACATGCACGAAACTTATAACTAGGGCCACTTCGAAGAAATTGTTTGTTTCCGTAACCCGACCCTGAAAATTGCATGTGAGTCGGTCAGTCGGTACTCTCTGCAAATACGAGCCCCAGCCATGCAATTAAAAAGTTCCGCCTATGAGCTTTCAACAGTGTGGAAGTGTCAGAAATCTTCAAAATTCAAAAATTCAGACCTAGATACTACAGATAGCTATATACTGTGGTACAATAACCTTAAAGGCAGCCACATGAATTTGAATTCACAGCGCTAACTGCAGCTTTCTCAAGCTGGCTTAGCTATAGTCATTATTACAATTATAAATATGCATGCATGATGTTCCCTGTGACTGTGTGTGTGTGTGTGTGTGTGTGTGTGTGTGTGTGTGTGTGTGTGTGTGTGTGTGTGTGTGTGTGTGTGTGTGTGTGTGTGTGTNGTGTGTGTGTGTGTGTGTGTGTAAATTGGACTAAAAGTACTGCAGTTTACAAAAATGTCAAGTTGTGAGCACAGCTAATGTACAACATATCCTGCAAATGCTTACTTGATCGAATTTTGCCCCAGTTGTAGGCAAACTTGTTTTATTGACGTGTTACACTTCTGCTTTGCAGCACTATGGATTCTCCGAGACGATTAATAAAATGAATGTCAACCAGGCAGTTAGTAGCCGCTCCTTGAATCCTAGCTAGCTACCAGAGTAAGTTGTTTGGTTTATCAGCAGTATAGTGGTACAGAGCCACATTGGAGGTTATGTGCATGTGTGTAGATAGCCCTCAATCCACCAAAACCACAAAATCAATACTCCTTGAAAATCCCAGCAATGGCAGTATAGTCATGTCATCCCAGTCATACTGTATGGCAAGAAAGTTTCATGGTGTCAAACTTTCGCAGATGTCTCACTGATAAAAAATATTCTCAGATGGATTATGATCTAAGAAAAACCACGAAAATTAAACCCTGCGAAACTTTCCTGCTATATGGTATGTACAATATTATTAACTTGATCATTTCCAATTAATGCACAGCCTGACGAAGATACACCTGGAGCTAGCTCTGGAGCTGATTCAGTCGCTCACAAGCGTGAAGATGAAAGAGAGGAAAATGAAGCAGGAGAAACTGAGGAAGTGACCCACCAAAACTAACTTGTTGAAGGTTGCTTTCACCACTGTCGTGAATTTTTTATCATCTGCCGATGATCACAGCGAACACAAACAACAGTTTAAACGTGATACAACAATGTCTTGAAAATTTATCTCATGTATTCATGATTAGATTGTTAATAATTAAATTATTGTACTGAAAGATTATTGCTCTATACACAAAAATATCATAATACAAAATACTTAATGTTTTCTGAAGTTATTTTGAACGATTATAATACATTAAAACTATGTCTTTGCACTGTTTATAGAGCCAGATGAAACCAGGAAGACAAACAAAGAGAATAGCATTTACAATGCCTTGACAAGACGTTCCAATTCCCTGAGTATATATAAAATTATAATTATGTACAAAATTTAGAGATAATGAACGAGCAATAACAATGATAATCACGTACAAATTGTTATGTATATAATATTATACAGGTATATTATTATATATAATTTATATATATGCACCAATCATGCAATCACAAACCTTATTATAAATATATGCACATGTACACTTACCGAGAGTACTTGAAGCACCTGGTTGCACAAGTACTTCCTTCTCTGTGGGCTGTGAAGTGGTTCAAAGAGATAGACATTGATGATTAGGCTCCATATCCTCAGGACCACAACACACACAGCAGCAGTCACCATCTTACAAAGGAGTTGATTGCGACGGCTACGAAATTCTCGACTCTACAAAGAAAATATTGACTTCTATTAAATCTATACAGGTACATGTAGAGGATTGATGAGCAATATTACAGGCAATGGCATTCGATTGTTTCCATTAGAAGCAACATTTAGTGTTTGGGGCAAAAAAAATCATGATTATACCCTTTCATTTTTAAGTTTAATTGAGATCCTTACCTGAATCTCTTGGGAATCTGTGTTGAGTAAATTCTCAGTTTCAGGTCGTCTACCAGTGTTATCAACCTAAGGAAGTAACAACGCTCATAATTGATCTTGATTGTGCAAACTCGTGATTGTATACCATTATAGTTTACCTTGAAACAGTTAGCACACACAATCAGACAGAAGAAAACAGCAGCACACGTGATGAAGAGGATTGAAAGATTAGCCCAGAGATCGTAGCCAAACCAGTTGATCAAAAGATCCTCTATTTGATGTTCATTGTTGAGATTCATGTAACACCAACCTATACCATCACATGACACACCATAACAAGTTACTGTTATATAGTTACCACAGGAAGGCACAAAGCAAACAGACTATAGATGATGGTTTAGTGATTATCATCAGATTCTGTGAAAGCACAAGGCATGGACAGCATTGGCCAGTAATTTAGCTACACATGCACCTGGTCCATGGAGTAACCACAAACAATCAGTGCAAAATTTATAGCTTTGTTCCCAGGCTCCTCCTTCGCGAATATTTTCTTCGAAAATAAGGGCCTTCGCGAAGGAGGAGCCTGGGAACGAGGCTACAAAATTTATATGTCACAGCAGTGTGTATGGGTAATACAAAGTATTGTATATATAGGTTGTGAACAATAGTACAATGATTCTAACTCACCAATGCCTTCAGCAAACCCAAAAGCATCCAAACCAGCTCCAAGGATCAGCACAACCAGAAACGGCACCAACCACCCAAGAATGCAGTACACCATGAATGCGTAAACACTAGTCAGTCTCTTCACATTGATTTCACTGCACCAGAGTATCACTACGGCAACAAACATAAGCACGTCTGACCAAAGCAATGAAGAAATCGTTCCGAATACGGAGAGAAATGCCTGAGCTCCGCATTCGGCATAGTCGTATCTTGTATGCTTCCTGTGATGGGAGGCCGTGTATTGGTACCTTGAGAGCACACCCCACAGATGGGAGACAGCAACCAAAATGTCCGCTACAGATATGCTTATCAGGATAAAAACGGCTGGCCGACGAACTACTCTTGCGTTTTTACAAAATGATTTACAAAATGATCGATTATTGTCTGCTGTTATTGTTAGATTCTCAGCAGCTGTTGAAGGCTGAGAATTTACAGCTACTGTAGTACCATACGGGGCTCCATCCATCTGCGTTGGTTGTGAGCCGTTTGATCGTCGGCGTCGATGGCGAGTTTCTTTGCTCGGTGGTTTCAGACTTATAACAACAATCACTAAAAGAGCTCCAACAATTGAAAGAACAGACGTAATACTTACAGAAAGTTTCACCCATTGTCCAAACTCTTCACTGTCCGTGAGGCCGCTACAATTAGTATGAGTTAAGTTGTCATTAATACTGGGGCGGCGTGACAGATCTGCGGTGTAGTAGTCATCATCATAAAAAGCATTTTCGCTCTCTTGACTGAACATCTTTCCCAGTTCGTGTAAAGGACTTTCCCAACTGCTCCACCCCAGCCCACTTGACGTGACCTGGTTCCCTTACGCAAATAGCCTCGTCCCCAGGCCCGAAAAAGGGCCTGGTACACACTGTTTGCGCATGCGCGTAATTATAGCCGTGAAACCACGTGGTTTTGAGAAGATTTGTGGGTGTGTTCATACATGACGTATGTATATCGAACGCTCAACCAGTTTTAGGGTCCCTTAGAAAGCGTCTGTGAGCATATTCAGATTTATTAGTTGTAGAGCAACTAATAGAGTAGTACCTTATTAGATCAAAAAGCTTACATCCGACATCTGCGTTGGCAAAGTTGAGAAATTGTCAGTGGTGAGTGTCTGTCTTGTGAAAATAGGATAAAATCTAATTCAAACTGATAGATAAGTAGAAAGACATCCAGCGACCTACTCTCAGCCGAAAACTTTGACTAAAAATACTGCTATTCTGTGGATCACTTTTCTTCATACTTTTAGAATGGGGGTTCAAGGTACACTAATTGAGAAGTGACGTCAAAGAATACGGACGTACCGCGGATAGTATACATTTTCCTTGGAATTCCGAAGATTGAGCGCAAGCGCAAACAGTGTGTACCAGGCCCTTTCTTTCGGGCCTGGGGACGAGGCTATTACGCAAAGGGCCTAGGGTTGCGCATGCGCACTAATTATCGCCGGGGTTTTCCGTATATTATAGTCCGTTACACGCCAGGTAGGTACTGTTGCACTATAAAAAGCAGAAAAGCACCAATAGATATTCACAACTAAGGTTTCGGGAAGTCAAGCACTAACTGAAGGCTCCTTTTATGCTTACATTCATTTCTGGTAAGTGCAAAAGAAGTTTTGAAGAGCAAATAGTTCCCTCACTGCATCCGCCCCTCAATAGTGAGGCCAATATTTTATAGTTCACTAATAACACCCACTACACTTTTCTTTCAGAGCGAAAATATTGATGATGGCAACACCCATTGGAATTTTGGACTCAAATGACTCTGAAATGATCTATGATAATTCATCCACTGATTTGCCAGCTGGTAGACCACTACGTACTGTACCTATCGATAGTTGCTGGGCTCTCTCTCCTGGTGACCACATTCTTTNATCAAGTACTTATGTTGTTTGAGTAACAAAAACTTCAAGAAAGTCTCAGAAAGGTAACAAAATAAGCAGTTCTTAGGTGCTTTAAATTGATATGAATTTTCATGATGTTGTTGAGCTGAGGTCAGAAGTGAGGTGTAGAGGCATAGTATGGTAAATTGCATTGAAAATTTGCTGAACTTTGAGCAGTTGTTTCAAGCAAATGACACCTGCAAAATGAAACAGACACAGGATTCATGTAGAACTATCCTTTAGCTATCAGTATTAGCAAACTGAGCTCAAAATATTTGTCAGGACTGCTAATCTAGAGCAAAATATGTGGGGTGTTTGCATCTCATTAAAAAATGAGCTGAAGAAACAACCCTGTAACTTTCTTTCTGTGATACCTGTGGAAAGGTGACAAACACCATTGGATAGTTGAAGAAGAGAGCAATTCTATAGACTTTAGTCCAAGTCTTATGCATGCTTAGAGTCCAGTATATCATCCATTNACACACACACACACACACACACACACACACACTGACAATGGCAATACATAAACTGTTGTTCTCTCCAAAAATAAAAATCTGGACTACATTTTAAACCATAGTCTAACTGCATTTAAAACCCTGCCATGCAACACCTATAGAGCAACCCCCCACTACTCTTCACCTTGGGTTAGGTTTAGGTGGTTTAGACAAAGTCCCACATCCCTTATCCGTGCGCTTTGGAATGGCTGGTCGACTGTTACTATCGTGGTTGCTGAAACTCTGACTCTGTCTCAAGTAGCCACCCTTTTTGGCAGGAAGGGGAGGGGGCTGTCCCCGTGACGATACCATTGGAGGTGATGTAATGTTCTTGACGGGTTCATAGCTGTGGTAGTGATAGGATGGACGAGAGGAGTGGAGTTGAGTGGACATTGTGAAGAGAAGGAGAGCTTATGACGCGAGAGTGTTTCAGACCCTGAAGTGGAGAGAGATTAAACAACAACAACAACAGATTAAGCATGAAAAAATCATTACAAAAATACTTGAGATCTACGTAGCTGCTAACATTCAAAGAAAGGTGTTTTGAATTTCGGTCAAATGCTCTTACCCCTGAGCTACTAGAGCTTGCATGATCAACGTATACAACTGTCAAGCATCTTAGTGTGCAAATGTAGCATGAGCCAGCTAAAAAAACAACTTAGAAAGTCGAAGTAGAGTAGTCACAGATTGTACAACTGGTGCACAAAAAATGGTCCACACATGTATATTGGGGACCAATCTCTGAATCACATGCATGTGAACATGTGGCTGCATCTACTACAATTATGAACACATGTGACTGTACTATTATGTGAACACACATGCACTGTAGAATGCAGGTATGTGTCACTGTATCAACAGGAAGGTCTCTAGTGGTTTAATCTGGCTGACACGTCCCACACACACACACATACATACACACAATACTGCAGTCATGCACACTGCACACACAATAGACACAGTATGGGCATACAATGGGCATATACAGTACATCTAAGAGTAAACACATGATACAAATATGGCTAGATGGCCATTCTCTAAGAATTTATTTAAAATGACAAGCAGAGAAGATTATGCAAATGCAAACTCGAGTCGAAAACGAACTCTTTATCACCATCTCTGTGGTGGACTAGAGTCATAGTTACAAACCAGCCAACTTTATACTTATCTTTAAACACTACACGGCTGTCTAGAATGCTTCAAGCATTGTACTAAGATGAGGTTAATCTGAAGCAACAAGCATACAAAGAGCAGTTTTAATATCTTTATTCTCATCCATAGTTAGAAGCACCAAAAATTCACTAATTGAGGATATTTGCTAACCAGAGACTGAGCAGATACCCACAATAAGTCCAAGGATTCCCAGCTAAACTTGTCCTTTCTTAAAGATGGTTTACAAGTGCACACAGTCCACTTAGACCCAGTGTGAGAAAGGAAAAAGTACAACTGCCTTTTGGTTGTTCAATGGATGCTTTAATTGGAATCAAAAACCTCAAAATTTCAAATCTCAACTTTCCTCATTAATACCAATTTTCAAACTATAATTATATACTCCCACTAGAAATAGCAAACCTAATTCTTTCAAGTATCAAAAAGTTTCTTTATGAAAAAGCATAGCTTGCCGTTTTCAGCCCCAACTAAACAATGCTGGGAAGATGGCTTGGGTACAATCCCCCTGACACACTCAGGTAGTTTATCTGTCATAAATTCATTGGGTCACGGTGATATTCATGTGCCCATAAAACCAGCTACACTGGGTAGGCTCTACAGGGTGAGTATATTCACATAGTAGAGGGTGGTACACCAAAACAAAAGTATAAAAGTTGCATAAGAAAGAAGCTTAGGCTATAGTGGTGACTGTCCGAGTTTAGCAAAGAATAGTAAAAAAAAAAAAAAGCCAATGCTTGTGTAGGAGCAATTGATGCAAACTTATTTCTAACTTTTGTCTCAAAGTTTGACCCATGATTTGCAAGCTATTCACTGGAGAAAATGTACTTTACAAACCTAAATTTCTTTATGTCCAACCAAGGTAGAGATTCATCAAGAACAGTATACTTTTGGCTTCAGTAGACTTAAAAAGAGCACAGCATATATATTTATGACTTATTGGGAGACAATTACAGTACAAAATACTAACACTTTGCAAACTAGATAGCTACTACAAACATACAACGTTTATAAAAACAACACACACGCACACGGAATACTTTCTTCAAATTTGGTTTGTGACCAAACCTTTACCCTACAAACTCTTATTGCGTATCTCTACGTGTGTAGCACTCACCAATAGTCAGTCTGTGAAGAACTGGAGCGGAAAAAGTCTCGAAAATGACAGGCAAAGTTTGAAAACACTTGACCTCGTCTTCTTCATGCAACAGTGATCTTTTGTTTCATGGGGCAGCTGCACTGGCGCGCAAAACGTGGCAGGCATATGTCACTTCCTGCTCATGCATAATGCATGAGGAAATGAGCGCTAATCGGTACTTGCGGTTTTGAGAATACAACCACAGCTAGCAATTGAATGCAGCATAAATTTAATATTCTCACTATAATAATATTAAATAATATTATTGCAAAACTCATAGACATTTAATATCAATAGTAGACTAGTCTTACAAAACAATAAAAAAAACAAAAAACAAATAAACTCAATCATTACCATGCAGCAAATGAAATCTAGAGCCCGGTCCATCAAGAATAATTATAGTCATGAATGAATTCATACGAACAATAATCTGAAAGGAAAACCACACTCATAAGATAGGATACGTAAACGGCAACTAACTAACACAATTCAAGCAAATAAAAGTACAAGTATCTACAGACGTTTAAAGGTGTACACTGCAACAGTCACCAGGGGCAACATAACAAAAACTACAAACAGGAATACCAACACATCAGGGGGAGGTAGAAGGCGTATGTAGTCCACCTCGATCTGTGCCTTTTCGCTACCCGTATCATTAGGATGTACGAAGGCCAACAGAGCAAATTGATCATTTGCAACCAGATTCAGAGAGCACTCTTTATTGGAGGGGGGACCAAAGTGGACAGAACAGTTCTCTTTTCCGTAATCTTTAGCATCATAGTAGTGGTGAACTACTGTAGCTTTGTAAGAGAAGGTTGTTTTACCAGGGACCATGCTGGCCACATAGTAGTACTTGCGTTCACGTTCTTGCTGCTCAGTCGAAAATTTTATGGTGGTTGTTTTCGATTGATTTTTTGCTCCGACTGTAAAGTTCTGAATCAACACGCTGTAATGTTTAGCATAATCGTACCCAGTGATGAATGAACTGTAGCCAAGAAAGTCATCAAATACCACCAGCTCACCGTCAATAGTCGAATCATTCTTGCTAGCAGCAGTGACTTCATACTCTATTGACGATAGTTCGTAAATGAAACGTATTTGTCCTTTTGACCATGAAGCGTTTGAAAGATATTCGCCATTTTCTTGGAATGTCTTTTGCTCGGTGTGGAGATTCACTTGAGAGATTGGTACAGCATAGATAGAACAGTTGTGGGGAGAGAAATCACCAAAGAAAGGTATTTCGCTGATTTGAAGCCTTGTAGCAAAATAGCCATTGAAATTTTGTACAAGCACCATGTCTCCTTTGTAGATAGGAACCATGTCTTGTTTTAGGAAGAAGAACATCATAACGAAGACTATGAGAAGAAGGAGGTAGGATAAGAGTAGAGTGCAGGGGGCAGCAGTTGGGAGGGACCATTTCTTTCCAGATGGGTTGGCTCTTTCTTCCTTCATGTCAAATTCAGAGTGACCTGCTTTTGATAGTGCATACAGAGGGGCATAAACATGACATAATTGCATATGCCAGACTAAAAGCTTCATCTGACATGCTTACACACATGTCATGTAATAATAACCCATGCTGCAGTGCTATAATTATAGTTGAAGGCAAGAATTTAGGATGCAAACTTTATTCACTTACACACCTTCAGTGCATAGTCCACTTTCAGGAAAGGAAAAACCAGAATCATTTTTCTCACCTTTCATCCTTATCCAAACCTACACCAGCTAGGTCAATTTATTACTGATGGTAAAGATCATCATAGCAAGAATTTGTGAACAACCAGCATGCATGACAATTCTTTGTATAGAGGAGGAAACATACATGCACACAAACAAGGACACTTTATATAACATGCTCACAATATACTAAAATGTGGGGAAAACTTGCAAGATCTGTAACTCTCAACTAAACAGTGTCAAAACCATACACAACTATTATAATGCATCAATCATTATGAGTACTAAAGGTTATGTAGCAGAAAAACCTTAAAAATGACAAAAAAAAGAAACAGCTAGCGTCTAGTAAAGGTACACATTACCATGGCAACAAGAGACAAAATGACAAAACACAAACATCAACGGACTAGGGGGAGGTAGAACACGAATGGAGTCTATTATGATCTGTGTGTTCACGCTGCTCTTGTTACTGGGCTGTTGGAGTCCCAATAAAGTGACATTTTCATTTGGAAGTACGTCAATTGAACACTCTATATCGATTGGCAGGAGTCTCACAGTACTGTGTTGTTTTCCGTACTAATCATGAATGAATAATTATATTCACACAAACAATAATCTGAAAGGGAAACCACACTCATAAGTTAAAGTATTATCTACTAACTAACACAATTCAAGCAAATAAAAGCAAGCATAAGTATCTACAGACGTTTAAAGGTGTACAGTGAAACAGTCACCAGGGGCAACATAACAAAAACTACAAACAGGAATGCCAACACATCAGGGGGAGGTAGAAGGCGTATGTAGTCCACCTCAATCTGCGTCTTTTCGCTACTCGTCTTATTAGGATGTACGAGGGCCAACAAAGCGACTTGATGATTTGCAACCAAATTCAGAGAGCACTCTTTATCGGAGGGTACACCTAAGTGGACAGAACAGTTCTCTTTTCCGTAATCTTTAGGATCATAGTAGTGGTGAACTACTGTAGCATTGTAGGAGAAGGTCGTCTTACCAGGGATCATGCTGGCCACGTAGTAGTACTTGCGTTCACGTTCTTGCTGCTCCGTCGAAAATTTTATGGTGGTTGTTTTCGATTGATTTTTTGCTCCGACTGTAAAGTTCTGAATCAACACGCCGAAACGTTTAGCATAATCGTACCCAGTGATGAATTCACTGTAGCCTTCAAAGTCATCAAATACCACCAGCTCACCATTGATAGTTGAATCATTTTCGCTAGCAGCAGTGACTTCATACTCTAGTGACGATAGTTCGTAAATGAAACGTATTTGTCCTTTTGACCATGAAGCATTTGAAAGATATTCGCCATTTTCTTGGAACGTCTTTTGCTCGGTGTGGAGATTCACTTGAGAGATTGGTACAGCAAAGATAGAACAGTTGTGGGCAGAGAAATCACTATAGAAAGGCATTTCGCTGATTTGAAGCCTTGTAGCAAAATAGCCATTGAAATTTTGTACAAGCACCATGTCTCCTTCGTAGACAAGAACCATGTCTGTTTTTAGGAAGAACATCATAACGAAGACTACGAGAAGAAGGAGGTAGGATAGGAGTAGAGTGCAGGGGGCAGCAGCTAGGAGGGACCATTTCTTTCCAGATGGGTTGGCTTTTTCTTTCTTCATGTCAATTTCAGAGTGACCTGATTTTGATAGTGCATACAGAGGGACATAAACATGACATAATTGCATATGCCAGACTAAAAGCTTCATCTGACATGCTTTACACCTCATGTAAATAAATTATAACCCATGCTGCAGTGCTAATATCAGTGCTGCAGTAATAGTTGAGGGCAAGTATTTAGGATGCAAACTTTATGCACTTACACACCTTCAGTGCATAGTCCACTTTCAGGAGATCTAGAGGAAAAACCAGAATCATTTTTCTCACCTTTCATCATTATCCAAACCTACACCAGCAAGGTCAGTTTATTACTGATGGTAAGGATCATTATAGCAAGAAACTTATATGAACAACCAGCATTCATGACAATTCTATGTATAGAGGAGGAAACAATGCACACAAACAAGGACACTTTCAACATGCTCAAAATATTATACTAAAATGTGGGAACTCTCAACTACAAAAAGTGTTAAAACCATACACAACTTTTATATAATGCATCAATCATTATGAGTACTATAGGTTATGTAGCAGACAAAACCTTAAAAGTGACAAAAAGAAACAGCTACCGTCTAGTAGAGGTACACATTACCATGGCAACAAGAGGCAAAAAGACGAGAATGACAAACACAAACATCAACACACTAAGGGGAGGTAGAACACGAATGGAGTCTACTATATATGATCTGTGTTTGTGCTGCTCTTATTATTGGGATGTTGGAGTCTCAATAAAGGGACATTGTCATTTGGAAGTACGTCAATTGAACACTCTATATCGATTGGTAGGAGTCTCACAGTACAGTGTTCTTTTCCGTAATAATCATGAATGAATAATATTATTCACACAAACAATAGTCTAAAAGGGAAACCACACTCATTAGTTAAGGTATACAACGAACTAACATAATTCAAGCAAATAAAAGCAAGCATAAGTATCTACAGACGTTTAAAGGTGTACACTGCAACAGTCACCAGGGGCAACATAACAAAAACTACAAACAGGAATACCAACACATCAGGGGGAGGTAGAAGGCGTATGTAGTCCACCTCAATCTGCGTCTTTTCGCTACTCGTCTTATTAGGATGTACGAGGGCCAACAGAGCAAATTGATCATTTGCAACCAGATTCAGAGAGCACTCTTTATCAGAGGGTAGACCAAAGTGGACAGAACAGTTCTCTTTACCGTAGTCTTTAGGATCGTAGTAGTGGTGAACTACTGTAGCTTTGTAGGAGAAGGTTGTTTTACCAGGGACCATGCTGGCCACGTAGTAGTACTTGCGTTCACGTTCTTGCTGCTCAGTCGAAAATTTTATGGTGGTTGTTTTCGATTGATTTTTTGCTCCGACTGTAAAGTTCTGAATCAACACGCCGAAACGTTTAGCATAATCATACCCAGTGATGAATTCACTGTAGCCAACAAATTCATCAAATACCACCAGCTCACCGTTGATAGTTGAATCATTCTCGCTAGCAGCAGTGACTTCATACTCTATTGACGATAGTTCGTAAATGAAACGTATTTGCCCTTTTGTCCACGAAGCATTTGAAAGATATTCGCCATTTTCTTGGAATGTCTTTTGCTCGGTGTGGAGATTCACTTGAGAGATTGGTACAACAAAGATAGAACAGTTGTGGGCGGAGACATCACCAAAGAAAGGCATTTCACTGATTTGAAGCCTTGTAGCAAAACGGCCGTTGAAATTTTGTACAAGCACCATGTCTCCTTCGTAGACAGGAACCATGTCTGTTTTTAGAAGGAAGAACATAAAAACAGAGACTATGAGAAGGAGGAGGTAGGATAGGAGTAGAGTGCAGGGGGCAGCAGCTGGGAGGGACCATTTCTTTCTAGATGGTTTGGCTTTTTCTTTCTTCATGTCAAATTCAGAGTGACCTGCTTTTGATAGTGCATACAGAGGGACATAAACATGACATAATTGCATATGCCAGACTAAAACCTTTATCTGACATGCTTACATTAAAGTCATGTAATAATAACCCACTCTGCAGTGCTATAATTATAGTTGAAGGTAAGAATTTAGGATGCAAACTTTATTCACTTACACACCTTCAGTGCATAGTCCACTTTCAGGAAAGGAAAAACCAGAATCATTTTTCTCACCTTTCATCCTTATCCAAACCTACACCAGCGCAGCAAGGGTCAATTTATTACTGATGGTAAAGATCATCATAGCAAGAAACTTATTAACAACCAGCATGACAATTCTATGTATAGAGGAGGAAACATGCATTCACACAAACAAGGACACTTTATATAACATGCTCACAATATACTAAAATGGGGGGGAAAACTTGCAAGATCTGTAACTCTCAACTAAACAGTGTCAAAACCATACACAACTTATGATTATAATGCATCAATCATTAATAGTACTAAAGGTTATCTATAGCAGAAAAACCTTAAAAGTGACAAAAATAAACAGCTATATAGCATCTAGTAAAGATACACATTACCATGGCAACACGAGGCAAAAAGACGAGAATGATACACACAAACATCAACGGACTAGGGGGAGGTAGAACACGAATGGAGTGTACTATGATCTGTGTGTTCATGCTACTCTTGTTATTGGGCTGTTGGAGTCCCAATAAAGTGACATTTTCATTTGGAAGTACGTCGATTGAGCGTTCTGTATCGGTTGGCAGGAGTCTCACAGTACAGTGTTCTTTTCCATAATAATCATGAATGAATAATATTATTCACACAAACAATAGTCTAAAAGGGAAACCACACTCATAAGTTAATGTATACTACTAACTAACACAATTCAAGCAAATAAAAGCAAGCATAAGTATCTACAGACGTTTAAAGGTGTACAGTGAAACAGTCACCAGGGGCAACATAACAAAAACTACAAACAGGAATACCAACACATCAGGGGGAGGTAGAAGGCGTATGTAGTCCACCTCAATCTGCGTCTTTTCGCTACTCGTCTTATTAGGATGTACGAGGGCCAACAGGGCAAACTGATGATTTGCAACCAGATCTAAAGAGCACTGCTTATCGGAGGGTAGACCAAAGTGGACAGAACAGTTCTCTTTTCCATAATCTTTAGGATCATAGTAGTGGTGAACTACTGTAGCTTTGTAGGAGAAGGTTGTTTTACCAGGGATCATGCTGGCCACGTAGTAGTACTTGCGTTCACGTTCTTGCTGCTCCGTCGAAAATTTTAAGGTGGTTGTTTTCGATTGATTTTTTGCTCCGACTGTAAAGTTCTGAATCAACAGGCCGAAACGTTTAGCATAATCGTACCCAGTGATGAATTCACTGTAGCCTTCAAAGTCATCAAATACCACCAATTCACCATTGATAGTTGAATCATTCTCGCTAGAAGCAGTGACTTCATACTCTATTGACGATAGTTCGTAAACGAAACGTATTTGTCCTTTTGACCACGAAGCATTTGAAATATATTCGTCATTTTCTTGAAATGTCTTTTGCTCAGTGTGAAGATTCACTTGAGAGATTGGTACAGCAAAAATAGAACAGTTGTGGGCGGAGACATCACCAAAGAAAGGCATTTCGCTGATTTGAAGCCTTGTAGCAAAACGGCCACTGAAATTTTGTATAAGCACCATGTCTCCTTCAAAGACAGGAATCATGTCTATTTTTAGGAGGAAGAACATCAAATAAAAGGCTAGGAGAAGAAGAAGGTAGGATAGGAGTAGAGTGCAGGGGGCAGCAGTCGGGAGGGACCATTTCTTTCCAGATGGGTTGGCTTTTTTTCCCTTCATGTCAATTTCAGAGTGACCTGCTTTTGATAGTGCATACAGAGGGACACAAATATGACATAATTGCATATGCCAGACTAAAAGCTTCATCTGACATGCTTACACACAAGTCATGTAATAATAACTCATGCTGCAGTGCTATATATATAAAATTAAAGGCAAGAATTTAGGATGCAAACTTTGTTCACTTAGCTGCACACCTTCAGTGCATAGTCCACTTTCAGGAAAGAAAAAAACAGAATCATTTTTCTCACCTTTCATCCTTATCCAAACCTACACCAGCAAGGTCAGTTTATTACTGATGGTAAGGATCATCATAGCAAGAACTTACGAACTTAACAACCAGCATGCGCTATGTATAGAGGAGGAAACGTGCATGCACACAAACAAGGACACTTTATATAACACAGTGGCGTAGCCAAGGGGGGACTAGGGGGGCGCTTGCCCCCCCTTTTTTCAGTCGCGAAATTTACGCTTTGGTATTATAATGCGCTATTCTTTCGTGCACTTACTTTAGCATCGCTGCTTAACAGTCATCTTTGGCCAGAATTCAATACAAAACAACTTTTAAAAGCTTTCTTTTTGCTGCTACAAAACTTTAGAGAGCGTTCGATCTAGTGAGCGCGTGCTGCGGTTCAATTTAATGAATGGGAGGGGCTAAAATTAGCTAATTAGGTGGGTGTGGTTTCCGGCCGGACAAAATTTTCGGCGCGCTTCGCGCGCAATATTTTTATTGCTCCCTCTTTTCTAAAATCCTGGCTACGCCACTGTAACATGCTCACAATATACTAAAATGGGGGGAAAACTTGCAAGATCTGTAACTCTCAACTAAACATGCAGTGTCAAAAACATACACAACTTTTATATAATGCACCAATCATTACTTTTATGAGTCACTATAGGTTATGTAGCAGAAAAACCTTATTAAAGTGACGAAAAGAAACAGCTAGCGTCTAGTAAAGGTACACATTACCATGGCAACAAGAGGCAAAAAGACGAGAATGACAAACACAAACATCAACGCACTAGGGGGAGGTAAAATACGAATGGAATCTACTATGATCTGTGTGTTCACGCTACTCTTGTTATTGGGCTGTTGGAGTCCCAATAAAGTGACATTGTCATTTGGAAGTACGTCAATTGAACACTCTATATCGATTGGCAGGAGTCTAACAGTACAATGTTCTTTTCCATAATCTTTGGGATCATAATAATCATGGTTTACAGTAGCTTTGTAGGAGAAGGTCGTTTTACCAGGAATAAAGGTGACAACATAGTAGTACTTACGACTGCGTGCTCGTGGTTCGGTTGAAAATTTAATCGTGGTGGTTTTCGATTGGTTTTTTGCACCAATTGGAAAGCTCTGATTGAACACAGAAATGGCGTAAGATTTGACATGAGTGACATATTCGTAATAGCCAACAAAGTCAGCAAATACCACCAGTTCACCATCGATGGTCGAATCATTCTCGCTAGCAGCAGTGACTTCGTACTCTATTGACGATAGTTGGTAAATGAAAGGTATTTGTCCTTTTGACCAAGAAGCGTTTGAAAGATATTCACCATTTTCTTGAAACATCTTTTGCTCAGTGTGGAGCTTCACTTGAGAGGTTGGCACAACAAAGATCGAACAGTTGTGTGAAGACAGGTCGTCCAGGTAAGGTAATTCACTAACCTGAAACTTTGAACCAGAACTGTAGCTGACATCTTGCAGAAGCACAAGATCTCCTTGGTGAGCAGGAATTACAACTTCTGTTGGCATGAAGAAGAACAAAATTAATGCTACGAAAAAAAGGATGTAGGATATGAGTAGAATACATGGGGCAGCAATCGAAAGACTGTGCTTCTTTCCAGATAGATTGCCTTCTTTCCGCTTCATGTCAACATTAAATTTTATATCAGGGTGACCTGTTTTGCGGGGTGCATGATCGACACAAAAAAAGTACAGCATTATCATTATCCATATCTCAAGTAAAAATTGACATAAATTCTGCATGCAGCAAACTATGCACATAGACATATCATATGCATGATTGCGCGTATGATGATGATCACGACAGTACCTTTATTAGACGTGCTTGTGGAAGGAAATAGGGTCTCCATTTTTACGATTTTAAGCATCTGCCACACCCTAGTCATTGTACTCTGGAGGATCTAGGAGGAGGTGGGCGTGGGTACGCGCATAATATAAATTACGTCATAAAAGCGAGTTTAATTAGCATTCCAGAATAACAGTTACTGTCTGTGTCCTTTCTCGCCAGATAGATCATTTATTGCAAAAAATCTTAACAAAAAACAGGTCATGCACAACAGGGAGTGGGGATCAGAAGGGAGAACTTTCTTTTGGACTGAGAAAGTTACCTGATAGTCCATAGACTGCATCTGGTAAATGAATTATGGAATTGTCCCAGTTTTTCTCGAAGCATTGACTTGAAAAATACCATCTGTTTGCAATTGTTGGAGCATATTTTGAACTGTGTCAACCCCCCTAAAAAATTTTCATTGAGCATAAACATAATAAATTTAATATTATGAATATGGATCAAAACATCAGTGGAATTAAACTCAAAAAAAGCAGCAAAAAATCAATGGTGACAAAAGAAAAAGAAGTTAGTAAATAAGGTCGTCATAAAACTTCATAGAGTATGAACATAAATCTTGAAAATTAATTATGGAACAAAATAATAATAATTATAATGGGAGAAAACATCAATGGAATAAAAAGCAGCAAAAAACAATGGTGACAAAAGAAAAAAAGAAGTATGTAAAATCTAACAATTAGTTATAGCGTCTAAAGGTACACATTACCATGGCAACAAGAGGCAAAAAGACAAGAATGATAAACACACCCATCAACACACTAGGAGGAGGCAGCACTCGACTGGTGTCCACGATAATCTGTGTGATATCGCTACTGGAAGCATTTGCATGGACATAGGCCAATACAGTGACTGCATCATTTGCAGCTATATCCACAAAACACCGCTTGTTGTTAGGATCGAACCTGAATCGAACTTCGCAAGTTTCTTTGCCGTAATCTTTAGTGTCGTAACCGTTTTGAACCACTGTAGCTCTGTACCGGTAGGTAATGTTAGCAGGAGTAGAGCTGGTCACAAAATAGTACTTGTGAGTTGGGTCTTTGGGGCTAAACTTTAAGGAACTTGTGACAGGGTTGTCATTAGCTCCAATCAGAAAGGTTTGGTTGAACACGGCATTCTTTTTGACATAGTCAAATCCAGATATGTATGTGCTGTAGTCTCCATGGTTGTCAAACACGAGCAGTTCACCTTGAGTCATGATAGGGTCTTGATTCTTAGCAGTCATTTCATAGTCCATAGACTGCATTTGGTAAATGAATGGAATTTTCCCAGTAATTCTCGAAGCATTTACTTGAAAAATACCATCAGTTTGTTGGTACGTGTTCTGAACCGTATGAACGATCACTTTAGATGTCGGTACAACGTAAATTGCAATTTCGTGAGATGTATGATAATCAACGAAAGCTTCACTGATGGTCAGTCTGGAGTTCCAGAATGTGTCTTGCTCGCTACTCACGTAGAGGGTGTCTCCTTGGTGAGCTAAAACGACATCTTCTCTGTCGAGAAAGACAAGGAAGATGAAGAAAACTAAAAGAAGGAGGTAGGAGAGGAGGAGAATACAGGGAGCAGGGATTGGAGGGAGTGACTTGCTCTTGGATTGAGAGAGTTTGTCCTTTTTCATCTTGGTATCAGAGTGCACTCAACCTGGTGAAAAAAGTAAGCATTGTTTTCATTTTGCCAGCTAATCAGATATACACAGTTATAATCTGCATGCATGATAATCAAGGGTCAATATTTTTAACAGTGTTTCCTTGTATTGTTAGCTATAATTGTACTGTGCCACTGACTGGTTCTGAAATAGAATGTTCTTTGTATCCATATGTTAATTGCGTTGTGTTCTCTTGTTTGTGAGTACAACTCTTGAATTGATTCAAGGATAATGAACTGATTTTAAGCTGAAAATACTACATGTTTAGCTTACAATAGGTGAATGGGATAAGTATTATAATGTATCTTGACTACCTCTTCATCTTGAACTTACTTCTGTTGGCTCAAACACATTTGCTGATTTGCAGGCAAGCTTTTTGCATGTGTACTCATTACAGACTGTCAGTCATCATTACATACATGGCATAGCCAGCATATGAAAATGTGATTTATAGCTCCTTATAACCGTCATGCACTTACCTTCAAGATGATACAGGCTATTTTCAGAAAGAAGGGGTCCAGAATCACCTTTGTGACCTTTCATCGGATCAGCTAGCAAAGAATGGTAAAGGTCGTCATGACAAAAATTTCTATCATTTCCAATTACGCGCTACGCGTATACGTTACTGCGGCGTGATGAAACCACAAAAAACATTATGAACACGGAAGAAAAATTATGGGATAATTCAGTCCCGGATAAACAACAATTTAATAGCTCACAAAGAAAACAGTCTATGAATAAGAATGCACATGCAGTCACAAAATTAATCAATGAATAATCTGCTGAGGTTAAAAGTACGTATAGTAGGAATGGACCGACTGTCCCATAGACACAATACAAAATGTTTATATCACCATAAAAATCTAGCAAGACAAACTTAAACCTTCAAACTTGCTCAGAAGCTCTCTCAGACAGATTAAAAAACGGTTGCATGGCCTAACTGACTCAGTTACTTGAAAGCGATTTCCAGACTGAGAAACAAAAGACGTTGAGCTTGTTTTGACTACACAGAACAACTTGCTCTCATCTGGACTAGTGCCTTTTACACTCGCTTTCTGCCCAAATGTGTTAAAACAAGAGCTAGAAAGCTTTAAAACTTAGTATATAAATTCATACACTTCAATACAGCCATTTTTTTGTAGGTAGAGGTCAAAGGTCGTAATCTATCCACGTGGCATTTAATGCGCATGCGCATTAGCCTAATAGTACTGCTACTCTGAGCTTTTTGTAAGGACTTACTAAGTCCCTCATATAGTCTCCTCACTTTAGTGTTGAAAAAAGTGAATGAACAAGTATAGTAAAAATTTCATAAAAATTATATACAGTGTAGGAATGGGCAGTGCGGTAAAAAGTAAGGAAACAAGGCATGTCGCAATTTCGGCACATGACTACTTCATTTTTTTATGCTCAAGTAGAGTATTGAGGATTAACTAAAACAAATTTGCCTAGATTGCCTGCTTATATACTTTGCCCCACTTAGCTAGCTAACAGTTAAGTTCCACACCTCAATTAATCCATTGGCACTCCCTGTCAGTAATCCGACCACAAGGTGGCACACTCTGCAGCATACTAATTGGTATGCATGATCTATGAATTCAAACTATTATTTTTATCCAGGCATGTACAAAAATGAAGTTTAAAAATGAAAATGAAGTAGTCATGTGCCGAAATTGCGACATGCCTTGTTTCCTTACTTTTTACCTCACTGCCCATTCCTACACTGTATATAATTTTTATGAAATTTTTACTATACTTGTAACAAACTGTTGGCGAGTTAAAGCGCAAAGGACTTAAAGCTTTCGTGTGTCAGTTGACGGGATTAACTTTAATGAAAGAGAGAAACAAACTACTGAGAAAAACACATTCACAATTCTAAACTGAAAAACTAAAACTCAGCTTATATATAGACTAACAGAATTACTAATAAGATTAAGTGTGAATAAACAACACCTAACAACTAATAAGACTAGTTAACAGCTACACACAAATAAGTGCTATATAACACGATAATTACATACTACACACATTTGCACAAACTAGATTAAAGACTAACACTAAGAGTTACAAGTCCATCACAATAAACAACTAAACACATTACTTTTCCACACAAACAGATAACACATGCATGCAAATACATATATATAGAGACATGCTGTATGAGCAGGCATAGTACTAACAGTTGTAAAATCCATGGGGGTAAACAATTAAATTAATACAAATGTATAAGCTTAGAGACATTACAGCACAATTACATGCAATTGTTTGGTGGCTCAGTTAAGACTCTTCCTGAAGCACACTTTGAATCTGGAGCATTTCTTGCTTGTGTTGCTCAAGGTCGTTGATGATCTTTGCAACTTTATTGGCCTTGTTGCTGTTGGAACCATTTCCTGTCCTGTACTTGTGGATATCATACGACCCTTTTACGAGAACGAAGAAGTCAAACGGCAATGCTATGGCATCAAAGACCACTCCAGCAATGCTGAGACCACCAGCAATAGTGTTGATACCAGTCCAGGCAATCCTGGCTGCACTAGCTCCAGTGGAAGCAAAACGGCCAACCCTAAGGATAGCCCTTCCAACATCAAAGCCAGCATCAATGATTTTGTAGCCATCATAGAGCACTTTTGCTGCTTGACCACCTAATGCAATATAATCAGTTTCACTAATATTTATAATTAACCACACTATCAAAATAATGTTATATCATTATACATATATATACCTGTAATGATGTTCGCAATGGCTGTAAATATGACTTGTTCATTCATAGTCGGATATTTAGTTGCCAACTTCTTCACTTGAGTAGAAAGCCTTTCAGCAGTCTCACGTATTTCAGTGGAAAGCTGTCTATCTTTTTCAATGATGCTCTCGACAGACTTCATGTGCGATCGTGATACCACTAAATCCCCAATATCTGATCCGCCCATAGTGATTCCACCAGCAGCTGCAATGACTCCGCCAACAATGGTCAATCCAAGACTGGCACCAAACGTGACAAAGCTCAAGCCAAATCCCACTATAGCCATGGTGCTCCCGACTGCTGCAGCACTAGCACCACTGACTTTGGCAATGGTGCGTTTTTGGTAGCTCTCTTCTATCAGCTTCTGAATTAAACGTAAATTGTCGAGAGTAGCATCTCTTCGAGGAATCCAATATATAATCTGTGTTGATAACTCCTGGGCTGTTTGAATTGCATAATGGAAGCCTTGATCGTATATAAGTTGTTGCTGGTCATTGGATCCCATTATCGACTCTTCTGACTGAAAACAAATTAAATTAAAAGTGCACACATTATTATGCCATGTATAAAGACAATACAGTACAGAACAGTTACTGTACATATTAACACCTCACATCTGCAATGATCGGTGATGATATAATGTAGAAGGAAGCGGTTAATAACTCAGATGATGCCCTATCCGTTAGGTATAGATAGTTTTAAATTTGCTGCTCGATTTTGATCTGCTATAGCTTAAAACACAGAGCTTTAATAGGCTAGGAAGGGCACACTATTGAGCAAGAGAGTCAGAGGACCATTGATTTTCATTCACATGATTTAAGTTGCATCATGATAATGGAATCTACAGTAACTAGAGAAGATCAGAACAAACTGGAAAACCTTTGAACAACTGATGCACGTCAAAGAAGAAACTAGAACGTTTGAAACAATTGATCATGTTATTGATCATCAAATTTGAGAATGCATGCATGATCAATGAGAGTGCATGTACATGCACGTGAATGGAAATTAATGGTCCAGTAAAATGGTCCGGATATATACTGATATCCGGTATAATACTCATAGGAATTAATTCCAAGTCTAAACAAAATAGTATGTTTTTGCACATAACACCATATTTGTGAATTCCTTTGAGCTCAAATCTATTTATAGCTCACTTTCAATCATATCACGTATACATCATTATTTTTTAAAACTTTCAAAAAAATAAGTAGTGTAGGAATGGGCAGTGCGGTAAAAAGTATTGGAACAAGGCAGGGTCTCAGTTTTGTCACATGACTGCTTCATTTTTATTTTTGATCCCTCTTATGGATTTTTCAGTGTCATGTTGCAATAATTCGTATACTGATATATATAGTACCATATTATAGCTTATTATTATTACATTGGTTTATTATTTGGCTAAGAAATGGAGTAAACTATAATAGACAGGTATATAACTTAAGCTGGACTGCTGGCCAAGAGTTGGGCATAAAAATGAAGTAGTCATGTGCCGAAACTGAGACCCTGCCTTAAATTGTTCCAATACTTTTTTCCACACTGCCCATTCCTACACTAATAATTTTAAAAATTTTACTACTTGTTCATTCACTTTTTTTTCAACACTACAGTGTGGAGACTATCAGAGACTGGTTACTGGTTAGTTCCTGCAAAAAGCTTGAGTGGCAGCTACATGCACTTCATTATGCTAGAGGCTAGTGCGCATGCGCATAATAATGCCACGTGGATAATGACCTTTGAACTCTACCTATGAAGATGGCTGCATTGTAGTACATGAATTTACTAATTATACACTAAGTTTCAAAGCTTTCTTAGATTTTAGTTCTTGTTTAGGCCTATTCATGATGAAAGCACGTACCAAAGAATGCAGTACCCATGAAAAGAACTTACTTTGTGCTGTCAAAGTTGGCTCAACACATTCTGGTTCTCAGTCTGGACTCCTCAGTTTCCGCGGCAAGTAAATCAGTTAGGAAGTACGTAAGTTAGGAGAACAAAAACCCGGGCACTATGGTGGCTTCCCACTACCGCTCTCTACGAGTGCTGAGGAAAGTTTTTGTGAGTTTTATGCCTTGCTAGCCTCGTCCCCAGGCCCCGGCAATTTTTTGGGGGGCTGGGAACGAGGCTAATGCCTTGCATGCAGTTGGTAATCTATCATTGAGAGCCTCTGAGCTACTTTGAAGGCTTAATTTTCAATTTTTGTTTGACTAGATTTTTATAGTGGCCAACATTTAGTATTGTGTCTATGGGACCACAGTCGACCCATTCCTATTATACGTACTACCGTATACGTATGACAATTTTTATGCAGATAGTCCTGATACCTGAGTGTACATCCCATGGCAATGTACAGCTCCCCATAATAATATGCAGAGTATAATAATTGTAAAGTAAATCAGAATAAGCATGCCTGCATCACTAATCACAATAATGAGATTTTTTTGCAGATTTAGTTATTTGTTTCAAATTCAGAGTAAGAGTTCTTTTCTATGAGTTCATCTAACTTCTGCTGTAACTGCTGAGCCACATCACTGGCTACAAACAAGTGTAGATCATCCAACTCATGGAGAACAAACCTGCAGGCACCAAGTCACAACCCATCAAATTTGAATGTCACAATAGATATTATTATTGCTACTATTATAGACAATGCATGATTTTTTTTTCCCCTGTTGTTTCGACAGTCTATACTAACAACAAGTTCAAACCTGTATTTGCACACTCTAATTGACCATGAGGCTGGGTAATGAGGGGAGAGTTACAGGTACACAACAGGACATAAAGCTATTGATGCACATGCATAAGGACCCCCCACTACAAATAGTTTTGTGGTTACATCATGCAATTCTCATGATGATCACATGTTGCTGCGCTATGATTATGTATATATATATTTAAGTTTACCTTCTTCCTAGGCTGTTGTTTTCATCGAGGTGCTTGATGTACTGCTTAATTGCCGGATCACTGCTGCAGTCAGAATAAGACATGGAAAAATGATTATTATGTGGTAAATTCATCTTAGTTGGGTGGTATCCATGCTTGTCCCAAAGCGCCCAGCCACACTTGCAGCCTGAGCATATGAGGAATTGTGAGGGGCTGGATTCATGAGACTAGCCTATTGGAAGACTTTAATAGGCCGGGCGGGTAATGTGAGGGCTAGTAGGCCCTTCACACAAGAATAGAGTATTACACCAAAAATCATCAGCAAAGTCTCCAAAATGGAAAGAAGACTATATATATAGTCTGAGGGTGATTAGGCCTGCAGTTTGTGTTGACTCTCAGGAGGGGATGTTCCCCTTCCGGGGCCCTGCCTTCCCCACCCGGCGGTCACCCAACTGAAAAAGAAACAGCCCAATCTGAGACTCTCAGACTCAAATTATCAAGTCTCTACAGTAGAATCATCAGTTATGATGATAATGGTACGTATTACTCACCATTTGACCAGTAATCCTTTACTTACATTCACCAAAACATCAATGGAATAAAAGCAGCAAAAAACAATGGTGACAAAAGAAAAAAAGAAGTATGTAAAATCTAACAACTAGTTATAGCGTCTAAAGGTACACATTACCATGGCAACAAGAGGCAAAAAGACAAGAATAATAAATACACTCATCAACACACTAGGAGGAGGCAGCACTCGACTGGTGTCCACGACAACCTGTGTGATATCGCTACCGGAAACATTTGCATGGACATAGGCCAACACAGCAACGGTATCGTTTGCAGCTATGTCCACAAAACACAGCTTGTTATTAGGATCGAATCCGAATCGAACTTTGCAAGTTTCTTTGCCGTAATCTTAGTGTCGTAACCGTTTTGAACCATTGTAGCTCTGTACCGGTAGGTAATGTTAGCAGGAGTAGAGCTGGTCACATAATAGTACTTGTGAGTTGGGTCTTTGGGGCTAAACTTTAAGGAACTTGTGACAGGGTTGTCATTGGCTCCAATCAGAAAGGTTTGGTTGAACACGGCATTCTTTTTGACATAGTCATATCCAGATATGTATGTGCTGTAGTCTCCATAGTTGTCAAACACAAGCAGTTCACCTTGAGTCATGATATGGTCTTGATTCTTAGCAGTCATCTGATAGTCCATAGACTGCATTTGATAAATGAACGGAACTTTCCCAGTAATTCTTGAAGCATTTACTTGAAAAATACCATCAGTTTGTTGGTACGTGTTCTGAACCGTATGAACGATCACTTTTGACGTCGGTACAACGTAAATTGCAATATCGTGAGATGTACGATAGTCGATGGAAGCTTCCCTGATGGTCAGTCTGGAGTTCCAGAAGCTGTCTTGCTCACTGCTCACACATAGAGGATGTCTCCTTGGTGAGCTAGAGTAACATCTTCTCTGGAGTCTACAAAGACAAGAATGATGAAGAAAACTAGAAGAAGAAGGTAGGAGAGGAGGAGAATACAGGGAGCAGGGATTGGAGGGAGTGACTTGCTCTTGGATTGAGATAGTATGTCCTTTTTCATCTTGGTGTCAGAGTGCACGTGACCTGCTGAATGTGAATAAAAGCGGTCTTAATCTACATGCATTGTTCTCATTATGTCAGCTATAATCAGTAGTAGAGAGTCTGCTTGCATAATAATAACTAAAAGGGTCAATATTATAAACAATCTTCGAGCTTCATAATCAAAGATGTGATGCATGTAACATAGTAGGGTGTGGCTCAATAAAACATGATTTTGCTGATTTGCGTGCAAGCAGTCATCATGCACTTACTTTCAAGATGATACAGCCTATTTTCAGAAAGAAGGGGACCAGAATCGCCTTTGTGACCTTTCATTGATACCAAAGAATGGTAAAGGTCGTCATGCGGTGTAGTACTGCGGAAAATTAATGATAAAGCCACAAAAATTTTAATGAGCATAATGATAGATTATGGGACAAACAACAATGGTTCACAAGAAATAAAACAAATAGTGTATGAAAAAGAATGTGCATGCAGTCACAAAATTAACAATCTGTTAAAGTATTGTGTAATAATAATAATTAGTAGCAGCATTTTTTTTAGTATACAACAACATAATAACACATGAAAATACATAGAGACATGCTGTATGAGCAGGCTCAGTACTAACAAAAGTGTAAGTTGTAATTATCCATGGGGGTAAACAAATGCACAAATACATAAAACTCAGTACAATTACACGATTGTTTGGTGACTCAGTTAAGACTCTTCCTGAAGCANGAATTAGTTTGGAACATCAACCATAGATAATAATTTATACTCCGAGTCAGAGTATATTACTTTCTATTGATCAACTGACATGAAGGACCCTGTAGGCATGTGGCTTGGTGGATGAAACAGTGGATTCAAAAACTGTATGTCATGACATTCATTTTATCGTGAAGTTTGAGAAACTGGACTGTTGTTTAGAACATGACTCTGAGTCTGATCTGTTATTGCTACAAAAGGACAAAGTTTATCTTGTCTCTTTTTCCAAAGGTGCAGGTTGCATTTGCACAAGAGATTGAGATCATTTGACCTTAAGATGATCCAGCAAGGCACTAAGCATACTGGACAAGGTTGTTCTCTTCAACTACTCTGTCCTCTTGAGCTACCCCAACACCAGTAACCCCAACTCACTGGAGATAAAGAATTCCAGTGGAGGGACGCTGTATGAGTCTTACATCATGAAAGAACCTCCTCTGATTGATGCCGAGAAAGATCCCGATGTTGCCCCTCCTTTCAATGCCTACTCTGGCAATGGAAGTGTCTCTGTGAGTCTTTTCATACATGCAAGTAGTTCTTTTATTATGTGATGAAAATCAGAAGTAGTATATAAATTTCTTTGGCCTCTCAGAGAATGAGACTTTGACTTTTGGTTAGAGTGCATTATTTGGAAAATTCTAGTATTTATAGCTCATCATGTTGATTTTTCATACTAAACAGGGTCCATTGGTGTACATAAACTATGGCAGACTCCAGGACTTTCTCTACCTCACAATCAACCTCACTCTGAACATCACCAACTACATCTGTATGGTGAGGTATGGCGCCATTTTCAGAGGAGATAAGGTCAGACGAAGATCATAACCGTCACATTTGTATAGTTATGTTTGGAGAGGAACCACAAGTACACATATTCAAGGAAGTAAGATACATCATCTTACTCTGTAATGTTCTTGTCCCCATCCTCCATAGGCTCATCTTGCTCAGCATTTTGGTTGTAAGGGACTCCTCATCTATTCCGATCCCATGGACTATGCTCCAGAGGGTGTTCCACTCTTTCCAAATGGACCCAGTCTCCCAGAGTATGGTATTCAGAGAGGAACATTGCTAATTAGAGAGGGAGATCCCCTTACCCCCGGCAAACCAGCTATAGGTGAGTTTATAGCTATGCACACACATAAAGCTTAGCTTCATGTCTAAAGTCCATCTGGTTCAAGTTGAGAATGCTGCAGCGGAAGTGAAATAATGATTGAGATTCATGCAATACTTTTCATATGGGACAAACTACCTAACTTTTGATTGGTAAGGTGTAGGAAGCTGAAAGAGCAACCAAAAAACCTGGAGAACGAGCGTTTTCCAATGGTGTTTAAAATTTTGGAATTGATTGGATATTTAGAAAGTTACTCAATTTTTTCTACCGACATTCTCAAATCAGANGGAGAAATTTGGAGGTTTGGCATGTTTGTGTTTGTTACTTTAGCGATGGTTTTAGGCCATGTTTATGGGCTCATTAGAAAGAGAAAGAGCTAAATAGTAGCTTAAGAAGCCTTTTAGTGCTAAGCGCTCAGTTTTTGCAGAGTTATTCGCGTGAATATTTGTATTGCGCTAATGGGCCATCCGTGCCATTCCTGTGTACCCAGTACTACCGTACTGGGAATAATCATACGTACGGTAGTACGTATAGTAGGAATGGGCCACATGTCTCATAGACCCAATACAAAATGTTTATCATCATAAAAATCTAACAAAACAAAGTTAAGCTCTCAAACTTGCTCAAAGGCTCTCTCCAACAGATTACCAACTGCATGCAAGGCCTGAAACTCACAGAAACTTCCCTGGGAACTCGTAGAGAGCGCCAGTGGGAAGCCACAACAGTGCCATTTTTGTTCTCCTAACGTACTTACGTACGTACGTACGTACGTACGTACTGACTGACTTACTTGAACACGGTTTCCAGAGAACCAGAAAGTGTGGAGCCAACTTTGACAGCACTAGGTAGGTCCTTTTCAAGGGAACTGCGTTCCTTGATACTCGTTTTCATCACAAAAGGGCCTAAACAAAAACTAGAAAGCTGTGAAACTTAGCATATAAATTCATGTACTTCAACGTAGCAATCTTCCTGTAGGTAGAGTTCAAAGGTCATTCATTATCTATCCACGTGGCATTGAATACGCATGCGCATTAGTTACTCTAGCATTACAATGCATGTAGCTGCTACTCAAGCTTTTTGTAGGGACTAACCAGTCTCCAACAGTCTTCACACTGTAGTGTTGAAAAAAGTGAATGAACTAGTAGTAAAAATTTCAAAAAAATAAGCAGTGTAGGAATGGGCAATGCTGTAAAAAGTATTGGAACAAGGCATGTCTCAATTTCGGGCACATGACTACTTCATTTTTTTGTGTTGAAGTCTTGGCCAATATAATCTAATCATGCCTGCTATACTTCATTCCACTATTTAGCCAAATGATAAGATTTGCAGGAATTTGAACCATTAGTATGTACTGATAAGTCCATCTATAGATAATTCTGGAACCATTTATGACAATAATTGAGAGATCAAAAATGAAAATGAAGTAGTCATGTGCCCGAAATTGAGACATGCCTTGTTCCAATACTTTTTACAGCATTGCCCATTCCTACACTGCTTATTTTTTTGAAATTTTTACTACTTGTAGTATTAAAAATTGAACAATGTCATTGGTTACATTAATAGCATAAAATTTATACGAATGTTTGTATGTGCAGTATAGAATTAATATTACACTACAATAATTGTCACAAACATGAGGAAAACCTATATTCCATGGACTAAAACTCATCTGATAAAAAAATATAACTGTATAAAGGATATAATAATAGATACATAGTTGTGTATTAAAATTATGACCCTATGTGAGGTATGTAACAGTAGTTACTTTACTATTTCATGGTATGTTACTGGAGGTGTTGCTGGTGAGAGTGGAGGGTACTCCTCACCATGGTAAAACCTGTAGGGTAAGATAGGAGCCAATTCTGCTTGGTCAGCTGTCTTTGTGTTGATGTAATTCTTGCACCTTTCAGCAATATGGTAAATTTTTTCTAGTACAAACAGAATCCAGATAAGATCCGGAAATTTTTTTTTCCGGATTCTGAGTTTTCGAACACTTTTCAAGGCTTAGATCTAAGCCTCTTTGATTAGGCCTAATCACTCGAGCTTAGGCCTAAGCTTAGACCTAATCTTGAAGCTTAGGCCTAAGCTTAGACCTAATCATGAAGCTTAGGTCTAAGCTTAGACCTAATCATTAAAGCTTAGGCCTAAGCTTAGACCTGCTTAGGCCTAATCATGAAGCTTAGATCTAAGCTTAGACCAGCTTAGGCCTAATCAAGCGGCTTAGATCTAAGTTTTTTAAACTCTTTGAAATTTCAGAATCTGGAAAAAAAATTTTCCAGATCTTATCTGGATCCTGTTTACAGTCTTAGGAATGATAGAATAGACTACTAGTCCAATACCATACAGAGGTAACACAAAGACCAGTGGAAGCATTAGAGTATTTAATAGAGGTGAAATGTACACTGTTTCTTGTCTATGAACTTGAAAACTTGACAATCCCAGCATACACAAGCCTAAAAGCAAGAAGAAAACTGTATCCAAGACAGTATGCGTTGTAGACTTGTAAGGTCTGGTTGTAGCAACAAGCACAGATGTGATAAAAAAAGGTAGTACTAACAAACAAATAATAACTTGGTCCAAGGTACATTGCTGCTGATACAAAGTTTATAACTCGTAGGAAGACATAAAGACCAGCAAAATATCTACACCATCTAATCTAGGCTGAAGCTTGTAACAGCCATGAAAAGTGTCCATAAAGATGTGTAGTGTCAAACAACGAAGGTTAAAGTAGTTCAAAACTTTGTGGAAACAACGACAAGGGTAGAGACAGAGAAGAACCAGTGGGATGAAGTTGAACACAAAGACCATAAACATTGCTATCAAGGCGTAGGGAAGATGATCTGGCCCAAAAAATTCATATGCTGAATCATACATTACAAAGCATTTTTTAACTTGGTTTCCATTGATATCATAAAGTGTGTTTGGTGTGAGTACAAGGAAAGAAACATTAAGAATCTTCACATAAGAAAGTAAGATAAAGGTGGCAAATGCTCCCACTAGTGATTCTTTGATGTCCCAGTTCTTACGAAATCGAACAAAACATTGGTAGAAAGGTCTCCACAACTGAACAATAAAAATGTAGCGTCTGTGTAGCTCAACAAAGATGTAAGAGAACACAACTAGTAGCAGTGGGTAAACAGCTACCACATAGTCTAACATGAGAGTCTGGAGTGCCGTTAGGTTAGGATGTAAGCAAAATGGTGGATACAATCCTCGAAAAAAATCAAGGTTCCAGACTCCAAGAAAGGTAAGAAAAATTCCACCATACACCGGCTGATTCAATCTACTAAGTATTATTGTCATAGTAGGCACAGATAAAAGCTGGCATATAAGCACATAGCCATTAATTTTTCCAGATGAAGCAGTTATTTTGAATAGGACCACTAGAATGTAAAAGACAGTGAGAGGGAGAAATGCCATAACTAGGTATTTCAACAAATTGTTCTTGTAGTGTGAGCACTCAACACATGCAATGCTATAAGAGTAGTATAACCTTCTTCACAGCTGGTGCACATTAGACCAGCCTGATGCTGGTAGTGAATACAATTTCCATCTGAAAAGCAGTAATCTACAAAATGGCACATCAAACTATCGTTTCTCTGATAGAGTTTGGGTAGTGCTGTGTAGTGACATTCATAGTCATGTGTATCGGTGTGATGGTAACAGGATCCAACAACTGTCATGTTCAAGACTTCACTGAAGGTCATACAGTATGGCAGTGCAATTGAAATATTCAGATCTGCTCCACAATTGACCAATTTATGAATGCCATTTCCACACTCACAATTAAGTCTCAGTTCCATTTTTTTCTGTTGGTACAGTTCACAAGGGACAAGTTGTAACTTCCAGAGAGCTAGCTGAGACAGTAGAGAGCCATATGCATGATAGCATCGAAATCATGCAAAACTGCACTATGACTACATCCATCATTTGCTACACTATAATTGTAATGATTCTATTGGGTCTGATGCAAAAACATAAATATATTTATAGCTATAGCCACTGAATTCTTTACTGGTATACTTGTGGTGATATTGTGTTGCATGAATACTATTCAATAAATACTTGTCACAATTATTTTTGTAGTATAATAGACATTAGCAATAAATGTGCTTATTAATAAAATATACATGACATTATATTTGCTGTTGATGTCAGTCAGTATATACAATTCACCCAGGAACCAGACTACGTATGGAGTGACTAAGAATTTTTTAATTGGTTATAGGTATATGTGTGAAGATTTTATGCCCTATATCACTGATCACTCCTTATAAAAGTCCCAAATTAACTAACTATTCACCCAGTGGGCTTCTCTTTTCATTGGTTGCTAGAGACAGTACAACCTCAGTAGTACAATCCTAATTAGGTTAATTAGTGATGCGATCTCATCTGTTTGTTCAGCAAATATTTTGGGGATTAGAAGAGTGTTAGAGTGTACATGCTGAGTGAGCATAGCTTTGGTTTAAAACTTGAAAGCCAATTATATTATCAGATGTATCATTTACATCCATAATTGTTAAGTAATTTTTATACCATTGTGTTAAATTTTTTGTCTTGTTACAATCATATAGGCAGACTACAGAGCTCCAGCTCCAGCACACACTCTATCTCTATCTCTCATATGTGTAACTTTTGGCTGATTTTAAGTACGAATATCAAAATGAAGGGATCGAGTTGAAAGACCACAGTCTAAGCACCATAAAGGCTAATGCACAAATAACTAAAGTTATGAACTTCACAAATGAAAATGATAGAATAATCATTAAAATGGCATACATAACAACAAAAAAATCATAGATGTAGGGTATGGACAGATTACAAATGGATTGAATCAAAACAATTAAGAAAGTCACACTACAAAGCTTACGTGGTATTTCTGTCCTTGGCATAACCTTTCATCTGACTCCAGGCCATCTCGATTGGATTCAACTCACAGTGTCCTACTGGGAGACGAACAGCCTCATGTCCTTGTGCAACAGCAAGCTTGTCCACTACATATTCTACTTCGGGCTTGTGTGCTTGGGCAATACTCCAAATTTCTGACTTCAACGCCTTTTCTGGATGTGGTAAACCTACAGAAATTAGTTTAATTTTAAAACAGAAAGTAGCATTATAAATTACTCACCTTTCTCGTCCAACCACTCAATGAGTTTCTTCTTTGTCCAGCTTTTCACAGGCAGTCGTTCAATTTGACGGCTGTTATATGGAGCATTGTCCATGACAATGAGGCTTCTGGGGGGGATGTTGGGTAGGAGCCGAGTTGTCCACCAGCTTTCAAAGCTTTCGGCACACATTTCGTTGTGGTAGTCACCAGTATCCTTTTTTGACTGGAACACCCACTCACACTCAGGCACCCACCCATCCACTCCACCGGCATGAAGGATAATGAGCCTTTGACCCTTTCCTGATGGTCTCCTGCAAATTGTGGAATATTGTATACAACAGACCAATCACATTAATAATTTCACAAACCTCACTCCTCCGAGGGTTCCTTTGGGACAAATAGGGTCTTTTTCTACCCAGGCATTATCCTTCCCATCATGGGCATTCAGCCAAGTCTCATCAAGATACACCACTGGCCGTTTTTCAGTTCTGTTCTTCCGCATTCTTCTCAGGTATTTGTGACGCCAGGTAATGATTCTTGGCTGCTCATAGTAGTAGCGCTTGTGGTTGACTTTCTTGTGGGAGAAGCCCATGTCCTTCAGAACTCTGCGGAGGGAGTCCTTGCAACCATCAAACACACCGTCTGTCCGCAGGATCGTCTAAGTTATATACAAGACAACAGATGCATTTAATTGACCAGAAAAACAAAGGATGAACTTACAGTATATAAGTTTCTTAAGAGTCAAATTTTCCTTCTGGTCGTACAAGAGGTATATTTTACGTCGGATAGCATCCCTGTCAAACGAATCGGGATCAACGACAAGACGGCTTTTCGAATACCTGTCAAAACAATTTTTAGCAGTCAAAACATGGCTTCATATGAGGTGTCAAATCTATAGCTAACCTCTTGACCGGTGACTCAAAGGGTTTGCCTGCCTGCTCAATCTTCTGCTTCTTGATCCGACACAAGCTCCTTTTAGGGATTGCTGAATTTAATACAAACATGTAAAGGTCTGAAGCCCTACTGAAGTAAATTGCTTACCAGTAGCTTCTGCAGCTCTCTTCAATGGAGCGATACTGGCATTCGGCGTCTTCTTACTCTCGTCCTCGAAAAACTTCAGCACTCTGTAGGCCATCTCCTTCTCCTTGCTTCTAAACTGCTTCCCTCTTGGCATCGTTCCTGAAAACAGTACGCAAAAAAATAACTGTTCTTTTTATACAATTACGATTTTAACTTGACCTGGCTTGTTGTCTGGCTGGAAAGGGCTCCAAAATCTCGAAAATCACCGGCAAAAAAACTTGCAAAGAAAGTAGTCTTGATAATCAGCTGGTAGTCTGAAAAGTGACGACGATTGTGGCTAATCACGCGCGTTTTAATTGAGCAGATGTCACGTGGAAAAAGTGGGTGGACACAACCGAGCTCACGTGCTGTTTGTATCTTGCGCTACACATTCTTGGCATTCAACACTTTGATCGCGGACCGGATGGCCAACTCAGCTCAGACAGAGTATAGTTTGTCAAACGGTTCCTTGAGCACCATATAAAGTGGAGCCAATTAGTGCCTTCCTTGAGGTATTGATTGGAGGTCCAAATCTATGTTGTTTGAATCCTGGATAGTTCGCTATGCCTCCAGAGCCCACTTCTAATGTTATGAGGGAAGCCTTGAAACCAGCCTGTATAGCATGCCTCAGTATGTTTACATATCATTCCTATTTTCTGGTGACAGCATTGTAGTAGTAACAAGTTTCAAAGCATACTGTTTAATCATCATACCCAATTATGATAATATTATCTGCTCTCAGGAATTAGTTAGGAACATCAACCATATAGATAATACACTCCGAGTCAGAGTATATTACTTTCTATTGATCAATTGACATGGAGGACCCTGTAGACATGTGGCTTGGTGGATGAAACAATGGATTCAAAAACTGTATGTCATGACATTCATTTTATCGTGAAGTTTGAGAAACTGGACTGTTTAGAACATGACTCTGAGTCTGATCTTTGTTATTGCTAGAAAGGACAAAGTTTATCTTGTCTCTTTTTCCAAAGGTGCAGTTTGCAGTTGCACAAGAGATTGAGATCATTTGACCTTAAGATGATCCAGCAAGGCACTAAGCAAACAACAGAAGCAAAGAATTAAGGAAAGAGATGTAAACCGTAGACATGAACAGTTGTCCTTTCTTACATTGTGTCTACCACTTTAACTGCAGGTTTAAAACTTGACCTTTGCTAACAAATTCAGCCTATAGTTCCAGCCGTTAGCAATGTGGCCTACAGTAGCATAACCTGATGTTAATAGCTGGGCTCTATGGAGGGACTTATAAAGAATGGAGATGGGATATAGGCCAAGATCTCCCTCCATTTTGTCAGATAGTCATTCTGCACACACTCTAACAGCCATTCTTTTTGCGTTCTTTTTACGGTTTAGCCATTCCTGTGTCTCATTACATTTCCAATGTTTTTTTTTACTTCTATTATAGTATTTTAGCAAAAAACAAGTGTGTGTCAAATTGAAATAGCTGCAACCATGCTATTTCTGGAAAGTACCCAACCATATCAAGACCTCTCATCCTGCAGCAATACCAGAAGATTTTACAGGAGAAGGCCATTAAAGGAAAAGAAGCTATAAAAAGCAGAGTGAAGCTAGTAAGCCTTTTGGCCCCCTATAAAAGGTCAAACATCTTTTGAGGATTTGTTTCACAACAAAAATAATATGTTAGAAACAGTGTGGAGTGGGGTTGTGGGTAGTGCCAAATTTGCTCATTGAAAATGAGGAATTCAAGATTATATTTGTCTCAGCTCTTGACCACCGGTACGAAATGCCAGGGCGAACTGCTTTGAGCAAAGAACTGGAGTGTATATTGATAGAGCTATAAGCCAAGATTCAGGTAAATCTTTCTGAAGCAAACAAAGTGAACATAAATACAGACATATGGATGAAACAAGGCATGTCTTCTTCATACTTAGGTATCACATCCCATTTTTTCATCAAGCATGACTATCAAAAGCATTGTGTCACTCGCAGTGCGCACTCTATCTCACCCTCACACTGCAGAAAACTTGAATTGTCTTGAGAAAGTTTTAGATGAGTGGGACATCCCCTCTTCAAAATTGAACTTAATTATAATCGATGACAGTACTAATAGAGCTAGTTTACACCATCTCCTCAGATCAAGACTTGGGGAAAGTTCAGATTCTGAAGAAGAATCAGATATTCCGGCATTGAGGAAGATTCTAGTGTAAATTTTGATGCTCTGGAGATGGACCACAGGCAGACATTTAGATCTTTGTATAAAAGATTTAGTTGTTTTGCACACACTCTACAACTTGTTGTTCACAAGTTTAAACAGCACAAAGGATTAAAACCACTTCTTAATAAAGTCCATAAGCTAGTCAGCAGGGTTATTAAATCATCTAAGGCAACAGAACATCATCTCACACTATATATGTAAGAAGAAGTTACTGAAGGATGTGCCAACTCGTTGGAGTTCAACCTTTTTACTTATTGACCGTCTTATTGAGGTTTAGGCTCCCTTAGGCACATGGATGGAATAATCCTGTACATAGACAGTCTACTTAATTCAAAAACTCCTTCAACAATACACTTCATTAGTCCAAGGAAAAGATTTTTCAACAATTTTTTGTGTCTGATGGAGCTACGGTACTATGCACTTAAATGAGATCAAAAGAGACAGTGCCAGCAAGAAGAATGTGGTGGAAGTTGCATCAGTACTCCTATCAGAACTAAATCACAGATTCAAATCTATACTAATCCATCTGACCCAGGATTTGATCCTACAATAATCATTGCAACTTTTTTGGAGTATAGCCATGCAAGCTCTGATCACAAGAGGAAGTAACATCAGAGCCAGAAACTGAGCCTCCAGGAAAGCGAGTTCACTTTAGCTATCAACAAAAGTATATGAAAGAGGCTAAAGAGAGGAAAGAGAAAGAAAGAGGGACAAAACACCACTCTGGATAGCTCAAACGGTTGCAATACACCAAACAGGTTTTATGCGTGGATGATGATCAGGATCCTTTGTTGTATTGGGTAGAGAATGAGTCATTGTATCTATGATTGTCACAAATTGCTTTCAATATTTTATCAACACCTGCAACATCAGCTGCAGTTGGAACAAATTTTTTCCATAGCACGTGACACATCACAAGGCAAAACGAATAAACTGAGTCATCATAACTTAGAAACACAAGTACTAATTCGTGAAAAAAATAAGGAGTATTTGTATACATAAGTTGTTGCTTTTTAAAATAAATTGTCCAGTCTGAAGCATGTATTTGTATACTAGAGCATGTATAAATCACTATAACTATAAACAGTTGCTTTGATTCCAAATTAGCTAAAACTAAAAATAAACAAAGTTTATATTTAGTTGTAAAACCAAAAAACTAAAACAGAAGAAAAAAATAATTGTAATACTATAACAACAGTAGTATTTGAGAGCTTGTATCCAAGATGGTTGTATTTATCCAGGTGTCATTTGGTGTGTTGAATATAACCACAGAAAGTAGACCTCCTTGATAAAGACCAAATTCTTAAGGAATTACAGATAGAAGTCCTTCAATGAGAACTTGAAAAGAGAATAATGCACACTACCACATGCATTAGCAAGATGTAGCCAGAAGAGTGTGTTTTCTTTCTAGTATCCTTGATGATGTTTGCTTGGTGCTTTATGCAGCCTGGAGTAGATAACATTAATGCTTTCTGTACTGGGGCAAAAAAAAAAAGGCAAAAGACACCAACCTGCATGTTAGGTTGAGTATACATTTACAAATTAACAGTAGTGAAAATAAAGTCAAAGGAATAAGAGAGAAAGATTCTGTTACTAGCGGTTGTTAAACAAAAGTGTTTGTGTGGTGGTTGGTCAGTTTTTTGTTAAAGAGTGGGCATATTTGTGTTCATAATTGGACTTGGGTAGTTAGTTGCTCTTATTTCAGAGGTAAGGCCACCTAGGTGCTTAAGGGTGCACAGGAGTGTACAGGGCTGGTTAGTATTACAAAAAATGAATGGTGTCAATGATGTGGCATAGTAGGATTGCTCACTGTTGACAACTATAATGTGTGTATACATATAAATTATGTTATTTTGGGTAGGTGTTAATGGTAGATGGGATGAAGAGTGGAAAGTACTTAGTTGAGTTATCTGCTACCATCTAGAGTAGTCTCCCTTCTATGGGTAGTTTGTCCAATGGTGCACAAGTGAGCAGACCAGATGGGTCTGGTCTAGGAGGGAGGCTTGGTGTCTGTACGTGCCAGCAGGGGCATATAATTTATAGCGGAGAGTCTCCATACATTGACATTCCGGTGACATAGCTGTGGGAGGAGGAGTCATCACATAAAGGGGTGTTTGTTTAGCCTTGTCATAAGCGATGTTCTGCAGTACTTGTGGTTGTTGTGTTTTGTAGTCATGGTGACTGCATTGTCAAAAAAAACTACCCTTTCGTGGTGCCGGAACTGATGGCATATTAATCAACCAATATTTATAAATGATTTACAACGCCTTTTATAGGTGTTGTACGACTATTCGAATGAAAGGCACCATATGCATGGTGCACAACCCTCGGCGTATATACACTGTGATACACACCGTCTATACAATACAATATTTATTGCATGCATTATAATGAGGCAATGAGCTGTATAACATCGAGGCTGGCAATGCATGCAGACTGTACTGTGCATGGGCGTGGTTACTTAGCCTAGCCTTAGGCAACGTCGCGATCATAATATTATCACAAGCTATCTTGCTGCAGAGTTTGCAAAGCACAAGCGCTTGGACTAGAAATACTCTGTTACGTCTAAGCATTTATACTAGAGTCNTAGATGATACAATAACATAAATATGTATATTGACTTTCACCAACTGCTCACAATAGCAACCTGTCCACTAATATGCATGCATGTATACTTCTTTGTTCAAACTGGACACACTAACACTCATCCATCTTCAGACACTTGACTGCAAGACCACAACTCCTGTTTGTTTTGACTACATTCCTGTCTCTGTGAGATTTAGCCCCTTGCACAACACACTAATGTGTTTATAAACTTACAAGTTACACTTACAAGCACCTTGAACATGATGAGCACTTTAAGAATGGTTCCTACAGATGACAGTTGAGCAACAGAAAGCTCCTCTAAGGAAGGTTTACACAGCTACTCCCTTCTAATACATCTTGTTCTTGCCGCCTTTTTGAAAGAGAATAGCACTTGCCACAAGGTATTTCCTCCTGAATGCACACTAGAGTGGACAATGCAGGAGAGTGTACCCTTGAAGAATGTACCAGAGTGAGCAGTTAACATCTTGCAGTTGGAGATATTACCAGACCACCCCGACAGGGTTTTGTGCTAAGGGGTAATAATGATGGTTTTAATTGGCTTTAAATGGTCACAGATGGGATCAACTATAGGATATCAGCTTTAGTGAAACCCAGAGTATATTGTGCCTGATTACTTGGAAGCTGAGCAAGAGAGGGCATAGGGAGTGCATGATCATGAAATCAGGTGCTCACTATACAAATAAAATTTAGAGGCAGATTACCAACTGCATTCCAAGGCCTAAAACTCACAAAAACTTTCCTCAGCATTTGTATCACCTAAACTATTTGGGAGTTGTTTAGTTAAGGTATTGAAATCAATAATTCCCAGTACGGTAGTACTGGATACACAGAAATGGCATGAATGGCCCATTAACGCAATACAAGTATTCACGCGAAAAACTAACTGCAAAAACTGAGCCCTTGGCACTAGTAGGCTTCTTAAGCTACTATTTAGCTCTTTCTCTTTCTAATGAGCCAAAACATAGCCTAAAACCATTGCTAAAGTAACAACCCAAAATATGTCAAACCTCAAATTGTCTCTATCTTCTTGTTCTTCTTATTCTTCTTCCTCTTCTATCTTGGCTCAACTTTTTGCAAGAGACTATTCACTTTTAGGAGCTGATTCTTGAACCAATTAACTTCCCTTTGCCATCAGTCTTAGTGCCTCTCATTGAGTAGCTAAATACAAGGCGAAAAGCATCTACTACATATGGCCACCATTAATTTCTATACTCATGCATTATTCATAAGCAACTGGGAAATTTAAAATTACATGATACGAAAAGTGGAAATGGACCGGACTTAAGGATCTGGTAGAATAAGCTGAATAACTCCTTGACTGCAGACCCGCCGACACTGAATGCTTAATGTAGATCCTACCCTAAAGCAATTTGGAGCCCAATGAGGTCTCAAGAAGGTGAACAGAATGCAGTTATGATTACTTACTCATCTAGGTTAATAATAGCAACACCATAGAGTGAGGTAATGATGTATACTCAATTTACACTCTATTAATAGGCCACACAAACTAACACCACCAGAAGCTGGGAAAGGTTCAAATGAAGAGGTGAGTGAGTCAGGCAGCTTATAGCAACCCATATAGTGTTAGAAAATGATGTTTGTTTCCATTCTTACAGTCTAATTCTGTTTACAATCAAACTGCTGTGCCAACTGTCTAGTATCGAACTGGAAACTTAAGGATCGGACAACGCTAGAAGCTGGGAAAAGTTCAAATGAAGAGGTGAGTAGTCTAGCAGCTTGTAGTAACAACATTGTTTGAAAATAATGCTTGTTTCTATTTTTACAGTCTAACTCTGTTTACAATCGAATTGAAGCGCCTACCGTCCGGTATCAAACTGGAAACCTAAGGATCGGACAATGCTAGAAGCTGTGAAAGGTTCAATTAAAGAGGTGTGTGAGTCAGGCAGCTAGAAGCCACCCCATAATGTTTGTTTTCATCTACGTAACTCTGTTTACAATCGAATTGCAGTGCCTACCATCTAGTATTGAACTGGAAACCTAAGGATCAGACAATTAACACTAGAAACTATAAAAGGCTATAATGAAAAGATGAGTGAGTCTAGCAGTTAGTGGCAACCCCATTATGTGGGAAAATGATGTTTGTTTTCATTTTTACAATCAATAACTCTGTTTACAATCGAATTGCAGTGCCTACCGTCTAGTATCGAACTGGAAATCTAAGGATCGGACAATGCTAGAAGCTGTGAAAGGTTCAATTAAAGGGGTGCGTGAGTCAGGCAGCTAGAAGCCACCTTATTATGTGGGAAAATGATGTTTGTTTTCATTCTCAGTCTAACTCTGTTTATAATCAATTTGTAGTTCCTTTTGTCCAGTATCAAACCGGAAATCTAAGGATTGGACAACACTAAAAGCTGTAGATGGTTCAGATGAAGATGTGAGTGAGTCAGGCAGCTAGTAGCAACCCCCATTGTCCGGGAAAATGATGTTTGTTTCCATTCCAACAGTCTAACTCTGTTTACAATCGAATTGCAGTGCTTATCGTTTGGCATTGAACTGGAAACCTAAGGATCGAATAACATTAGTAGCTTTGAAAGGTTCAAATAAAGAGGTGAGTGAGTCAGGCAACTAATAGCAACACCATAATGTGAGAAAATGATGTTTGATTTCATTCCTGCAGTCAAACTTTTTTTTACAATCGAATTGCAGTGCTTACTGTCCAGTATCAAACGACAATGTTAAAAGTAATGGACAAATCTGATCAAGATATGAGTTAGTCATGCAGGTAATAGCATTACCATACTGTAGAGAAATGATGTTGTTTTTCTATTCTAACAGTCTAATTCTTTTTAGGCGTGTGTTATGGTTTTCAAGTTATGCGAGATTCAGAATCTCCTAATACACCGTTAAATTTTTTTGAAAGATTTTTAACAGGTACTGTAACAATATGTGCAATATCTTCATGTGAATTGCACATTTTCATGTGTTACATGTTATATGATAATGTCGTATCTGTATTGTTTTCAGCACCTGTAGTTACTGTATAATACAATGTATGCAAACTATTAGTAAGTAAATAATAGTGTTGTTTTCTGTTGTTTTTGTGTGTGTGTATTTTTTGTTATGTATAAACAAGTTGCTCACCCTCAGTTCAATGCAGATAACTAGAATAACAAGCTAACTCTTCAAACAAATAAATTCTTTCCTTTCTTATACAATAATATAAGCAATTTTTATGACACTTTACTTGTGGCATAGAATTGTACCTATTTGTGTCTTGCTCCGACTGAACATAATCTGTAGCTTATTCATAATAATATTATGTTGACTGTTCTTAGCTAATTACCTACGTATACATGCATTTTAGTTGTGTGTATGACCAAGATAGATGTCAGTGAATCCTACGTATTTAGACCCACGGTGGAATAAGTGGTAAATTGTATAAAGCCACAAGCCCATGTGGTGGTTTCTACCAGTCAGCTGTATCTCCTCTTGCAGTTCTTGAAGGCTGAAAAATGGGTGAAACGCACACATCCCTTTACACCAAGCTTCTTGGTATTGTACTTGAAGCCCCAAAGTGGCAGAGGCCCCCAGTTGGTGCATGTTATAATGTATGAGTGCATTTGTTTTGTTTCTTAGGACCAGAGCATATGTCTTCTTTTGTTGATGAAGAAACTTACCAGAAGTTTAAAGCTGTAGCCATGCAAAGGAAGGCGGTCATTGGGCATGGTAAGCTAGTATACTATGTGTATGCTGTATAGATGATTTATTCAAATTTCAAAATTGTTTTGAGTAGATTCAACTATACCATCAGACCAGGAAGAGTCACATCAGCTAGAGCCCATTGAGCTTTTTTCAGCTGATGTGGCTCAATATACAGCTGATGTGCTGTCCTTAATTTTGCCTCGCATCATGAATCCCCATGGTAAACTTCTATTGCTGAAGACTACAGTTATGTTCAGCTCACTCAGTGAAATTATTAAAATTGCTTCAGAGGATTTTATACTGTCAACATACATGTATGATTATTTTTCTCAATGGGTTGAGTGTCTCCTCTCCGCAACAACTATGGATGCGGAGGAGCATCAACACAGTTGACCTTCGTTTGACCTTTCATAATTGAAGTTACAGCTCTATGTCCTCTGTGTGTTTAATACATTATACCTGTACATAGAGGACTTTAATTATGAAGGTCAAGCAAATGTCAACCATCCTTTGTAGTGAATGTATGATGATTATTTGTCATGTGGATTGAGTTGATGTGTGCTCGTCATTATTATTATATTCTGCATTAATTTACCTATTTTGTTTATTTTTTCCAGCCATGATATGTTGTACATGGTACATAAGAAACAAGATGGTTGTGTTAGCAACAAGAATTAATTAATTATAATATCAAACAACAATTCAAACACTATGAACAATGCCTCATGAACAATGATTATCAGCACACTTAATCTAAATTTTCAAGGCAAGATATCATGCAGGTATACTACAAATACTGAAAAGTATCAAAAGTTACTTATAACCCTTTGTAATTGTATATTTGTATGTGACACTGTCAAGGACTAAGTATATTCTGAATATGTACATCTAATGTAATTGTATATTTGTATGTGACACTGTCAAGGACTAAGTATATTCTGAATATGTACATCTAATTGGTAATTAAGCTATACTATGACACTAAACCCTGAGAAATGTCTACATCCATTGAAGCTGAAGATACTGACCTATCAATTCTGTGACCAAACCAGCTGCCTCTACTATCAAAGAGAAGCAACCATAACTACTCCCTTGATTTGACTCATATATAAACAAACTATGTATTCAGTTCTATTGTGTGAAAAAAAAAATTCTGGGTAAGTTCTACTATAGTCGTCAAGGCACTATATTGCAATTATCTGACCTAAATAAAACTAAGTTGCCACAGTACAAAAACTGAATACTGAAAATGACAAGGCAGCTCTTTAGGTGTACAAGATGGAACCAGGCAACTAAACTGCAAAACTTTTATGGACAGAGAACAATAATTACACTTCTCAAAGTGTTGATAACACTTATATTATGTCCCACAAAGTCTTAAGACTTTGTGGGACATATTCCCAGTACGGTAGTACTGGGTACATAGAAATGGCACGGATGCCCCATTAGTGCAATACAAATATTCACGCCAATAACTCTGCAAAAACTGAGCGCTTGGCACAAAAAGGCTTTAGCCTTTTCTCTTTCTAACAAGCCTAAAAACATGGCTTAAAACCATCGCTAAAGTACCAAACTAAAATATGCCAAACCTCCAATTTTCTCCATCTTCTTCTTATTATTCTTCTATCTTGCGCCCATTTTTCTCTGAGAGCGCTCACTTTCAGGAGCTGATTCTTGAACGAATAAACTTGGTTTCTTTGTCTTCAACCGCTTTTGGCATCGGTTATTCGTCTCTCTAGCTAAGTCGCTAGATACAAGACAAAAAGCGCCTTCTCTGTATGGCAGCCATTAAATTCTATACTCATAAATAATTCATTAGCTATTTGAAAATCAATTTGACGACCCTTTCCACATATACAAGTGTGCGTTATTTAGAATTATATTTTGTGATTCTACTACTGCATCTACTGGATACAAAACTCCACCATAGCTATTATTTGCTTTAGAAAATTTGCTAGGGTAAATACAAATATTAATTATTTGGAAAAAAATAGAACAAACAAGTAGAAAAAACATTAGAAATGTAATGAAAACATAGGAATGGCCAAATCGTAAAAAGTAAGCAAACAAGATAGGAATGGTGGTCAGATTGAGTGAAGAGTTCATTCCTGTGTCCACTATGTCATTGAGCTGGGGATATGAACATAACTGAGACACACAAAATGAACTCTTCTCTCAATCTGACCACCATTCCTATCTTGTTTGCTTACTTTTTATGATTTGGCCATTCCTATGTTCTCATTACATTTCTAATGTTTTTTCTACTTGTATAAAAGTGTTATAAAAGGTATAATGTCACAAAATATTGTTAACATTGTCCCAAAATCTAAATTTCAACTTTGTCTTGTAGGAGGCAGCGGTACTTATCACTAGCACTCCGGTAAAATCAAAGCCAAAATTAAGAACTGATGGTGATGCAACAATCTCACCAAAAAAAACTAGTGAGTACAAACCACTCTTGCATGCATATGAGATTGTATTAGCTTGTGGTTTATGTCATTTAATTACAGGAAATACCATCTAATATTGAAGAACGCCTAGAAAGAGTAGAGGGGAAGATTGACAAAATCCTGCAGATACTCAAATCGTCATCCAAAGTGAAACAAGAAAAGTTGCCACTGAAGTCAGTGCAGAAGACAGTCACCAATGATCAGAAATTTACCACTGTAAGACTGAAACTGCTTTATTTGGTTAACATAATAATATTGTGTGTCTTACTTTGTGATAAACTACGTACCCATTACCAAAATATGTATGCAGGAATCAGGAAACAATCTGCTGGGTCTCTGTGCTACCAATCCCACCAAATGTGTGTTGGCATTAATGGATGCTCTCTTCACGGATGAAGAGATGGGGCGCAGTTGTTATGCACAGAGTAACAGAAGTATAATGCCTCCATTATCACCTAAAAGGGTAACTCTGCTGGAAGGTATAATGGCATGTATAATAATTATTGTACTTGGTAATTTGTATTATACTGCCTATACACCAAATTTTATTTTTAGAATGTGTTGATCGCAAGTTTGGTGAAGGGACGGTAAACATATCCAGGAGTGAAATCACCAGACGAGGTAACCAGAAGTGCCTGGACAGGGGTAACCCGAGAAAGCAAATAAAGAAAGAGATCACATGTACTGTTGCAGACAAGGAGAACCAACAAAGTACTCTCATGTAACTTTTTACAGATACACAAACTATCAATTATTTTCTGCTGATCTTAAATTTGTATGCTTAAACCTTGTAAAAACTTGTGCTGATCTTGTTAATAACTTATTGTGTCTTGTGTTAAATAAGATTTTCTTGCTGGGTTCATACACTCATCTTTTAGTCAGTTTATAGTGGATACTTACAAAACGGGTGTGATCATCAGCAGGTTTGACCTCAAAATTTAGCACTCAAAGATGCTGAAACACCATCAGTTTTTTCATCTGTACAGTTAATTCTTTGATCATTACTGTTTAACACAACTAATCACGAATTTGTCATTCAGATTTGGAGGTTGACATTATCAACATCAATCCTCAACCTGATCAGGATGAAATGTTGTGGGACGAACAAAGTATTCAGCATCTTAGCCTGACAATACTAGATATTCCTCAGTCGAATGTCACATCTCCACCAGTACCACTCCTGCCCTCTACTGGTGCTGTTTTGAACCTGCCAATCACAAGTGGAGCTGTTGGTTCGCCATATACAGTTCATTCTGGACCACCAGTAACTGCTTCAGATTTTGCTCCAGTGGTTCATCCACCCACCATGACCCCTGCCATTACTCCGCCTCCATCCATGATCGCTCATCCATTCCCTAGGCCTCCACCTCCAGCTTGGCATGGCACTCCGTGGCCATTGCCAAGGCTACGACCAAGGCCAAGGCCACGTCCACGTCACAGCAAACCTACAATAGTAGTAAGCTCAACTACAACTTCAAACTTAATGTATATTAATTTTACCACATAACAGTAATGATTCCCTTCACTACTTTAGTCTTGTACATCCCCCCTCTCCCCCCCTGCGGGCTGATGTTCAAGAGGAGCTTCAAGATGACAGGCTCTGATACAGCAACAGACGGCAGTGATATGCATTTACATCCTGATTTCTTAAGACTGAACACTGAGACAGATGCCAAAGCCAAAGCAGCCAAACCCAACTGCTCAGTGCTAAATTTAATGACAAGGAACTGAGGCTGTTGAACAGATATAAGAGATTGAAGCACAACGTCTCTGAAGGTCATTAAAAGTAAATTCCCACTAGCATTGTAACATAAAGTAACATGATTGTATGATGACTCTGAAATGGATAGATCTTATATAGTCACTCCATTTTTTCTGTAAAAAAATAAATCATGCAATACGGTATTTATATTTATTATACTGTGAACTGCATGACATTGTGTATAGTCTTTGTCCTCGATGGCATATCATACGTACGGTAGCACGTATAGTAGGAATGGGCCAACTGTCGCATACACACAATACAAAATGTTTGGCACTAGTCAAACAAAATTAAACCTTTGAAGTTGCTCAGAGGCTCTTACTGACAGTTTACCAACTGCATACAAGGCCTAAAACTCACAAAAACTTCCCTTAGCACTCGTAGAGAGCGCTAGTGGGAAGCCACAATAGTTTGTTCTCCTAACGTACGTACTTACTTCCTAACTGACTTAAAAGGATTTCCAGAAAACCAGAATGTGTTGAGTCAACTTTGACAGTACAAAGTAAGTTCCTTTTATAGGTACTACATTCGTTTTCATCATACATAGGCCTAAACAAAAACTAGAAAGCTTTGAAACTTAGCCTATAAATTCATGTACTACAATCAAGGCGGCCAATTTTAGGTAGAGTTCAAAGGTCATTAGTGGCATTATCTCTATTCACGTGGCATTGTTATGTGCATGTGCATTAGCATCCTCCATCATAAAGTGTATGCTTGCGCATTAGCATTCTCCAAGATAATTGTGTATGTAACTGCTACTCAAGCTTTTTGTAAGGATTAAACAGTCTCTGATAGTCTCCACACTGTAGTGTTGAAAAAAGTGAATGAACAAGTAGTAAAAATTTCAAAAAAAGTTAGCAGTGTAGGAATGGGCAGTGCCGTAAAAAGTATTGGATCAAGGCACGTCTCAATTTCGGCACATGACAACTTCATTTTTTTACCCAACTCTTTGGCAGCAGTTCAGTTTAAGTCACCTATCTGTTATAGTTTACTCTATTGCTTAACCAACTGATTATCAAATCCATGCCATAAGTACTATTGTACAGATCATTGCATTTAATTTATGACAATTAGCCTTAGAAAACCATAATATTATTGAGGGATCAAGAATAAAAATGAAGTAGTCATGTGCTGAAATTGAGACATGCCTTGTTCCAATACTTTTACTACTTGTTAATTATAGATTAAGACTGCTTTCCCTGATGTGAGTGATATGCAACAGTTTGTGTGTGGGGTGATTTCTTCTAATGATGCGTTTGAAAGAAGACCTACAGTAAACCCAACAGCTACTGAGTTAATTCACTTCACATTTAAGGAAGAAGTGCAATGTATCTCACGTCTTGGTGCTTACTCTGGTAATTATAACAATATATTTTGAGATTGCACTATATTCAACTCACCTATATAATCATAATTTATAACAGGTCAGCTACAGGTTCTTTTTTTAGCTGGAGCTGTTGGACACCCGATATTCCAGCATTCCCAAAATCCAGAATCTATGGCCAAACCTCCAATTTTCTCCTTCTTCTTTGTTATTTCGAAGACTGTTCACCTTCAGACACTGATTCTTGTAACTTCACATGCTTTTGGTATCGTGTGCTCGAGTCTCGCTAGATACAAGGCGAAAAGCACCTCTCTGTATGGCAGCCATATTTGTAAACTTATGCATTAATCATAAGTTAGCTAGCCTAACGACCCTTTCCATATTTCAATGTGCATTATTTGGAATGTATTGCTGCAAGCTGGTCACCAAGTTCTATCATGTTCTCTTGTTCTCTGTGTAGAGTTGAGTCAGATGTTGTCTGTAACCTGCCCGGCATGACAGGCTCATAGGCTATTGGCAAGTATTTAGCTCACCACGAATAAATTCCACTTCTAGAAAATCTATAATAACAAGTAGTAAAAATTTCAAAAAGGTAGGAATGGGCAGTGCGGTAAAAATTAAGCATTGGAACAAGGCATGTCTCAATATCGGCACATGACTACTTCATTTTGTTCTTGATCCCTAATTTGGATCCTTGATCAGTGTCATAAATGCAAAGATTTGTACTACTATAGTATACCATAGCTTATATTAATATTGTTGAGCAGTGGAGTAAACCATGACAAGATAGGCAACTTACACTAGACTGCCGGCCAAGAGTTGGGCATAAAAAATGAAGTAGTCATGTGCCGAAATTGAGACATGCCTTGTTCCAATGCTTTTTACTGCACTGCTACTTATTTTTTTACTACTTGTTTATTCACTTTTTTCAACACTACAGTGTGGAGACTATCAGAGTCCCTACAAAAAGCTTAAGTAGCAGCTACAATGTATTGATCATTATGCTAAGAAGCTAATGTGCATGCGCATAATAGTACTACGTGGATAATGACCTTTGAACTCTACATACAAAGATGGCTGCATTGTAGTACATGAATTTATACACTAAGTTTCAAAGTTTTCTAGTTTTTGTTTAGGCCTATTTGAGATTGAAATGAGTATAAAGGAATGCATGTACTATCCATGAGTACTCTGGTTCTCTGCAAATCCTTTTCAAGTAAGTCAGTTAGTAAGTTACGTACATACGTTAGCAGAACAAAAATGGCACTATGGTGGCTTCCCACTAACGCTCACTACTAGTGCTGAGGAAAGTTTTTGTGAGTTTTAGGGCCTTGCATGCAATAAATATGTCAGTAAGAGCCTCTGAGCACCTTTGAAGGTTTAATTTTGTTTGACTAGATTTTTATAGTGGCCAACATTTTGTATGGTGTCTATGGGACAGTCGGCCCATTCCTACTACCGTACATATGATATTGCCTTAGACAACATCATAGCTGACACAAAGGCCACAGGCTACATGCAGACAAACAAGTACAAAAATAGGAATGGCCAAATCATAAAAAAGTGAGCAAACAAAATAGGAATCGTTGAGAGATTGAGTGAGTTCATTCCTGTGTCTGCAATGTCATTGAGCTCAGTAGGGATATGAACATATGTGACACAGTGAAATGAACTCATTACTCAATCTCACAACCATTCCTATCTTGTTAGCACACTTTTTATGATTTGGCCATTCCTATGTTTGTACAAGTGAAAAAAATATTGGAAATGTAATGAGACATAGGAATGGCCAAATCGTAAAAAAGAAAGCAAACAAGATGGAATAGCTGTTTGAGTGTGTGCAGAATCATTCCTGTGTGGGCTGCATGTAGTAATCTCTTTCCATGTTGAGTCCNTCTAAAGCTACTATTTAGCTCTTTCTCTTTCTAATGAGCCCAAAAACATGGCCTAAAAACATCGCTAAAGTAACAAACACAAATATGTCAAACCTCAAATTTTCTCCATCTTCTTCTTATTCTTCTTCTTCTCAGTTCTTCTTTTTCTATCTTGGCTCAACTTTTCTCAGAGACTATTCACTTTTAGAAGCTGATTCTTGAACGAATGAACTTGGTTTCTTCCGGTACAGTCGCTTTTGCCATCGGTTTTTAGCGCCTCTCATTGAGTAGCTAGATACAAGGCGAAAAGCGCCTCCTCCATATGGCCGCCATTAATTTCTACACTCATGAATAATTCATTAGCTTCAAGAAAATTCGAATTGACGACCCTTTCCACACACAAAAGTGTGCGTTATTTGGAATTAAATGCACTGAAGTTGCCTGGAACTATTTTGTGATACCTGGTTGCTCTTCTTAAGAGATGAATCAGGACTTTGACTATCATAACATATAGAAAGACAAGTAAATCTTATGATACAGCTCCTGCCTCCAAATGACTGAGATGTGTGTTTCACTTCAGTATCAAGCAGACTACACACCGTCTTGAACAAGTTGTGACTTCAAGTACCAGCTCAGCAGCCCGCCGCTGGCTCAGTGAGTCTGGCTTGCCAGACTACTAGCTCAGTAGCTAGCTACACACACCAACTCAAATGTAATTTGTACAAATATGGAAAAATGAGAACAAACAAGTAAAAAAAAAAAACATTGGAAATGTAATGAGACACAGGAATGGCTAAATCTTAAAAAGAACGCAAACAAGATGGAATGGCTGTTAGAGTGTGTAAGGAATTCTTCCTGTGGGCAAAATGAGAGACTCAATAAGGAGATTGTTAAATGCAGCCCATACACAGGAAGAATTCTGCACACACTCTCAACAGCCATTCCATCTTGTTTGCATTCTTTTTAAGATTTAGCCATTCCTGTGTCTCATTACATTTCCAATGTTTTTTTTTTTTTACTTGTTAAATTATGATGAAATGCTATAGACACACAATCACACAATTACAATCTTTTAGAATCTTTTTGTACACATTGCTACTTTTGTTGCTATAATAATTATTGTGTATGGCTTAATTGTAAGAATGCTTGACTTGATGTGCATGCGCATGGATAAGACTTCCATACTGAGTTCCAGAAAATCATATCATAATAGCATTGATTCAGTAAAAACCAAAATTGCTGATGAATATAATTGCATAGTAAAATACTAGCTCAGTATAACATGACAATATACAAATACTACTACATAGTATATGAAACTACAAAAGTGATAATGCAGACAAAGCTAACACAGTCAGCAAAACAGAAAAATAGTACAAATTTAGTAATATGCTGATTAATATCTAGAAATGCAGTTTACATTACATAGTTGTGTTGCCATGCATCATTTCACCAAAACGTGCATAACAAGCATGACCAGTGTCAAGTATAATTATTGCTTATTTAAATCACCAGATTAATTGTCTACCACATGTAGCTATAAGTATAACTACAACCATATCCATCCAGTATAGTAAATTTAGGTATTTAGACCGAGACTAGTATAAGTTTTGGTGGATTGAAGCATAATATTGACTTATTTTAAGATAAAATGATAACACTTAAAATTATTGTTGCTTTTTGTGTAGCAACACTATCCACTGTTTCAGTTAGCTCTGTGGAAGATATGACCTGTCCCTTGTGGACAATACCAATAGAAAAAGATGGAAACAAGACTTGTGAGTGTGGGAAATCTATCAATGGAATAGTACAATGCGATCCAGTCACCCTATGTATTTCAATAGCAAAGTTTTACTGTATGACTTACAGTGAAGTGTTGAACTTGACTGTGGTTGGATCCTGTTACCATCATGCTATTATTGATAGGAATTATTTGTGTTCATATAGAACATTGCCAAAACTCTACCACAGAAATGACAGTTTCATGTGTCGTTTTAAAGATCACTGTCCAAGTAGAAATTGCACCTACTACCAGCATCAGGCTGGTCTAATGTGCACAAGCTGTGAAGAAGGATATGCCTATCCTGTCTACTCTTACAGCATTGCATGACAATTGTGTTGAATGCTCAGACTACAAGTACAACTGGTTGAAGTACCTTGCTGTGGCATTTCTTCCTCTCACTGTCTTCTACATTCTAGTGGTTGTATTCAGGATAACTGTCTCATCTGGAAAAATGAATGGCTATGTGCTAATATGCCAGCTTCTATCAGTGCCTTATATGCAAATCATTCTTAGTAAAATTATTCAACCAGTGTATGGTGGAATTCTTCTTTCATTTATTGGAGTGTGGAACCTTGATTTTTTCCGAGGATTGTATGCTCCATTCTGCTTACATCCTAACCTAACAGCACTCCAGACTCTCATGTTAGACTATGTGGTAGCTGTTTACCCACTGCTACTAGTTATCTTCACTTGCATCCTTGTTGAGCTACACAGACGCTACATTTTAATGGTTTGGTTGTGGAGACCTTTCTACAAATGTTTTTTTCGCTTTCGTAAAAAGTGGGACATCAAAGGATCACTAGTGGGCGCATTTGCCACATTTATCTTGCTTTCTTATGTGAAGATACTAAATGTTTCTTTCTTAGTACTCACACCAAACACACTTTACGACGTTAATGGAAACCAAGTAAAACATCGTTTTATCAAATATGATGCCTCTTATGAATTTCTTGGGCCAGATCATCTTCCCTATGCCTTCATAGCAATGCTCATGGTCCTTGTGTTCAACATCATCCCACTGGTTCTTCTTTGTCTCTACCCTTGTCAATGTTTTCACAATGTTATGAACTACTTCAATCTTCACTGTTTGACACTACATATCTTCATGGACACCTTCCATGGCTGTTACAAGCTACAGCCTCGAGACTACAGATATTTTGCTGCTCTTTACGTTTTCCTACGAGTTCTAAACCTCATAATTGCGGCAACATACATTGACAGTGGATACTATTTGTTTGCTGGTGCTAGCTTCATGATAATGTGTGCACATGTTGCTGAAACAAAGCCTTACAAGAAGCTAACACATAATGTTTTAGATAGGTCTTTCTTTTTGCTTTCAAGTTTAACAATGCTTGGAGTATCAAGTTTTAAAACGAATACTCACATCATTGAAACACTCTACGAAGTTTTGTTATTTATTCTTATACTTCCTTTGGTTATTGTTTTGCCTCTGTATGGTATTGGACTAGTGGTCTATTCAGTTATTTCAAAACCACTACTAGAAAAACTTCACCTTTTGTTTCAATTTTGCAATAACTACATCAAAATGGTGAGAGTTGACTCTGAAAAGGCACCTGTCCTACCCTACAGGTTTTTTCATGGTGAGGAATACCCTCCTCTTCTACCAGCAACACCTCCAGCAACATATCATGAAATAACAGATTATGTCGTAGGATAATATAAAGTTTATAAAGATGACTGACACAACAATTACAATCATTCTTTGTACAATAATTTGGTTATACCCAATTATGTTTCACTGCAACTTTATTGTATTCAATCGTAACCAATCCTAAACGGATCAATTTTAAACATTCCTCAAGAAAAGTGATAGCCTTAATAATTATACTTTTGCATGCATATGGCTTCCATCATTCTCTGTAGTAAGTTTTCTAAGCATTAATTCATGTAGTCATTGTATACTATATTGTGCATGTTAATCTGGTCTTACGAGTTGCACCTACAGATTTCTCCCCTAGTTCAGATGCTATGGTTAGTTATAAACTCCTGAGGCATAACTTTTGCTATCATATCTGAAGTCAGTGTTGGTGGTCTAGAGTTCAGTGGCTGCTTGCAGACCAACTGAGGATGGAGAACTGTAGATTGCAAGATGGACATGGAATGGAAATGATAAATGTCAGGAGTGCAATTTTTGAGAGGAGCTCTTTCATCTCTATCACTGCATTTAGAGAGGCATGGGTTCCATAGAGGGGATGAGATGTACCATCAGGAGGGGCCATTGTTGCTTTTAATAGTGATATTAATGCTACTGAATGTCTTTTTGATGGGAACAGTGCTGCAAATGGTCATTATGGTAATGGTGGTGAAATATTGATGGACAGTGGTAGTACAAGTATAAACGGTTGTGATTTCAGTAACAACACAGCAGGTGATGTTGGTGGTGCAATTGGGACAAACAATGGAAGCATTGGCCTACATGGTAGTAATTTTGGTAGCAATACAGAAGTCTATGCTTGCTCAATATGGACATTGAGTAGTTACGCAGGTAGTTACGGTGGTGCATTAAGGTTAGTGTATTTTGAGTGGGCAGAGATTTTGCTGAAGCTAACTTAATTAGTGGATCATGAAGGGATGTGTCCAAGATTACTATATCGAAATATACAATTGAAAATAACAGTGTTTAGGAGGTGCTGGAGATCATTTTCCTGAAAAAATTAGCGACCGGAAGTTGTCTTTATACAAGTGACCGGAAAATGGACCACATCAAAGAAAAAAATTTTTTTTAAAACTGCAGACCGCAAAAAAAAAAAAAAAAAAAAAAAANACTACGGAAAAATTACTCATCAAATACTGTATGGGTGTGTCTTGTGAATGCCATAGCTACCAAATTTGACTTTTGACCCTTTTGAGCAATAATCAGCCATGACCAAATCCTCTCAGCTTTAATAATAGTATCAAGAGTTTCTATGAGCCTATGAATATCAATACTGTTTTATTGATCCCCGCCCACTCAAAAACCTCTAACCTGGAGAGTTCTTTGCTTCTATTTCAGCTTCTTTTGCATCAAGGATGGTGACTTCTTTGACCTGAAAAATACAGAACAGAGCTGTAAGCTGTGTTTACTTGTAAAGCAATGTTTTACTGTATACATAATAGCAAGAAACTGTTTTGAATAGAGGGATTAATTTGTGTTGGTTTTGGTTAGTCATGGTTAAACTACACAGAATCATAGAAAATTATTATTGGTTTTTTACTCCATCAATCACAACACACACACACACACACACACACACACACACACACAGGTGGGCTACCCATAGCAATTGGTGAGACAGCTATCTACAGCTGTAACTTTAAGCCAGGAATACATTCATTACGAATACGCCTGGATCTGCCAATTGGATCTCTCTGTGTGTTTAGTCGAATTCAAGACTTTGTCTTTGGCCCCTTTAGAGTATAATATAAATATCATTATGGTTGCAAACATCAGAAATAGTACTTTCTATTACAATTAAAAGTAATACAGTTTAGTACTACTGATAACATTGTTGACAATAATTATTATTAATAACTTATATAAGCAATTATTATATATTTTGCTTTAAGTTGTTTTTTTTTTTGTTGTTTTTTTAAACCTTTCTTAAGAGTTTGCATTAGCAATTCTAGGTAATGTAATGATCGTCATTAATAGTTAACGCGCAATTTCACAGTTTAACCGGAGCATTTTTATTCTCTACCTTTACCCAAAGCTACCAGGATAAAATTTTATAGCAGACGCATGTAATTTCATTCAGTCTGCATGAGTTAAACTTGAGCCTCAGAGGTAAGTTTGTGTGTTCTTCTATACTCACTAATATAGATCCACATTATTAGTTAACCAACTTGTCATAAAAAATGGTAAATATATAGAACAGCTAGCCAGATCCAGTAGACTAGAATTTAATACCCAACAATCATCATCTAGCTGCATTTGTTTGTCAGTTTAAAAATAGCCAGTCTCCACCACTACTGAGCTGATCATTAACTTTATGATGCATGAGCCAAGATAGCAGTTTTGAGCTACAGAAGTACCTATCATACGTACGGTAGTACGTATAGTAGGAATGGGCCGAATGTCCCATAGACACAATACAATATGTTTATGATCATAAAAATCTAGCAAAACAAAATTAAGCCTTCAAACTTGCTCAGAGGCTCTAACCGACAGATTACCAATCGTATACAAGGCCTAAAACTCACAGAAACTTTCCTCAGCATTCGTAGAGAGAGCTAGTGGGAAGCCACAACAATGCCATTTTTGTTCTCCTAACGTACTTTCTAACTGACTTACTTGAAAAGCATTTCCAGAGAACCAGAATGTGTTGAGCCAACTTTGATAGCACAAAGTAACTCCTTTTCATAGGTAGTACATTCCTTGATACTCGTTTTCATCACAAATAAGCCTAAACAAAAACTAGAAAGCTTTGAAACTGAGAGTATAAATTCATGTACTTCAATGTAGCCATTTGTAGGTAGGTTCAAAGGTCATTATCCACGTGGCAATATTAATATGCGCATGCGCATTAGCCTGCTCCAGTATAATGTAGTGCATGTAGCTGCTACTCAAGCTTTTTGTAGGGACTAACCAGTCTCTGATAGTCTCCACACTGTAGTGTTGAAAAAAGTGAATGAACAAGTAGCAAAAATTTCAAAAAAATAAGTAGTGTAGGAATGGGCAGTGCGGTAAAAAGTATTGGAACAAGGAATGTCTCAATTTCGGCACATGACTACTTCATTTTTATAACCAACTCTTGGCTGGCAGTCCAGTTTAAGTTACCTGTCTGTTATAGTTTACTCCACTGCTTAGTTAACTGATTAGTAGGAATTTAAACCAATGCAATAATAAGCTATGGTATACTATGTACATAATAATTTATTATCATTGCCTTTATGATTCTGAGGATCCATATGAGGGATCAAGCATAAAAATGAAGTAGTCATGTGCCGAAATTGAGACATTCCTTGTTCCAATACTTTTTACCGCACTGCCCATTCCTACACTNTTCCAAGCACTGACTTGTATATTTCCAGAAGAAAAGAGTGGAATAGCAGCAGTAGCCAATCCTGATAGGACTGTAGATCAATTTATTTTTCGCTACAAATATACCACAGTCAGTAGATACCAGGCCCTCTTTTGGTGGGGCTGGGAACGATGCTACATAACTTTAAAGATTCAGAGGATAATAACAGGAGAACAATATCTATGAGAGATGCTCCCCTGACCTTTCCCAAACCCTAGTTCTGCAGGCCATGTACATGACTTTTAATAGGGTAGAGCAAAAATTTACCCGGCCAGTTGTTTGGTAGCATCTATATATATCTGCATCTGTTGTTTGTTTGTTTGGGTTCAGATGTGGTCAGGAATGATAAATGGTTGCTATTGGTAGCATTCACATGTAAGTCACATGCAATGACCCATGGACTTACTGGTGATAAGCTCCACACCATGTTTGTTAGTGAGACTTCAGTTGTGATTCAACACATTATTCAGTCACACACTTGTGCTCACATTCACTCACGCAACACACACATGCACACACACACACACACACACACACACACACACATTGTGTGGACTATGGCAGTTTGGACAAAAATGCCAGGCTGCTGGTAGCTTAGACTCCTCACAGCAGCAGCAGCAGATGGTAAGCACTTCAC
>CAXIPT010000004.1:1464148-1530023 GCA_964030475.1 Tethya wilhelma | reverse complement strand
ATACTGAGGATCCATATGAGGGATCAAGCATAAAAATGAAGTAGTCATGTGCCGAAATTGAGACATTCCTTGTTCCAATACTTTTTACCGCACTGCCCATTCCTACACTACTTATTTTTTTGAAATTTTTGCTACTTGTATATAAGTATGACGATAATGATGTTCATAGCTAGGCTATTCCAGTTGCCAAATGACTGTCAACTTGGTTCAAATGAAGCAACAGGTGGCTCTGACAAAACAGCAGCAGTCTGTGCCAGTAAGTTCTATAGAATCATCTGATAGATTACTACAGTGAAACCTCAAAACAAAAGATGTATACTTTGGGGACAGTATATCTTGTTTGTCCTTAGCTTTGTAAAAAGGTTAATTGTCCTCTTCTTGGAGGAATTTTTGTGAAGCAAGAATCGTCCTTTGTACAGTGTCTATCTCGAAGGAGGTTCTCAGTACTGTATGCTTATAATCATTATTATTATTATTATTATTATTATTATTATTATTATGCTGCAGTGTTTTTCATTATGTGGTTTTTCAATCTTAGATAAATGTTTGGCCCCATATAGGGGAGGATGCACCAGGCTAAGAAAACTTTGTGAACAATCACCCTTAGATGGTGTGCCCCGGGTTGTGTGAGGAAGGTGCTTGGATGGGTATTTTGATCTTGAATTCCCTCCAGGATCTGGAAATGTTCTTGAAGAATGTGTTGAGAGAGGTAAGTAAGATTACCTTCTCTTTTTCCCACATGTGCACACACACACACATATACACACATGCACACACAAACGCACAGATTCACATATTTTTTTAGTTGGTTTTGAGTTTCCACTTTATACTCCATTGGAGGGTGCTTCTCCAGAAGTGTGTATTCTAATCAGTATGCCACTTGAAGCAAATAGATTTCTAATAATTAATGTGTTCACAAGGGAAGTTGATGCATAAGGTAAGCTAAAAAATTATAGTCAAAACAATAATTCAGAAATAGTTATTCATGCTGAATTATTTTCACATGCTTAATTTTCAAATTTCCACACACTTAGTCAGAGTCATATACATCTATAGTTATATTGAATATTATACTAAAGGTTGTGTTGATGGACATCTCAGACTGGTTGCACTGGTCTGCCTGACTTTGGTCGTGTTGAGGTGTGTTTTGATGGATCCGTTTACATTTAATTTCTAACGTTTTTTGTACTTGTAATAAATGAAAGCACCACTGTGTGGTGCACAAGCCTCGGCACCCTAGCTAGCACACTTACGCATACACTGTGTAAAAGAGTGTATTATATACCTACATATATGGCCCAGTAAACAAATCTACCAATCATAGTAGGCCCAAGTTAGCCTATAGTCCCCAGGCTCCTCAGCTTAGTAGCCAGTCAGGCATGAAGTGAAGTTCACTGATACAAACAACACACATCTAAGCTCAGTACTAGATCATATTATCATTATGACACAGTTCAGTCCTCATCCGTCATCACAGTCTGCGGGCAGTTTGACCAAGCAACATTAAGAACAGTACTAGATCATACATTCACAGTTCTACAAAGTGTTATCTCACTTGAGTTACTTACCTGACCAAGCAGCTATCTGATTTTATAGTGAACTGGCCTGGCCCAGCACTCTACATGATTCACTCATCCCATGCAAGCTCAACTGTATTTCTAGATAACGCACATCACATGGGGCGTGATCGATGGGTGCGGTTTCGAAGCCCGGTAAGCGCTCAGAGATGCACAAAAGCCTCAGATCTCAGAAACTACAGCGTTTTGCAAGATTCTACACGTCAAATTTCAAGATAATTTCGATTCATGAACGTAAGGGGTTATTGCAAAACACGGCCTTGTGGCCTTATGGCCTTATGGCCATTGGCTCTTGGCTTTGTGGCCTTAGGTATTTGGAACTAAAATATAAATACTAACAATAGTCAATGATAGGAAAATAAAATTTTTAACAATCAAAGCAAGGAGGTTCAAGTGATGTAACTACCAAACATTGCTAGTATAAGGATGACAATGAAAGAAGTGAAAGCCATTAACTGTGTGAATGTTACTCTTGATAGTGGTAGTTGCAGTACAAACTGAGCTCAAGCAGTACACCATGCAGCTTTGGTGTTCACTTGGTAGATAGTGGCATGGTTGTGGGACTGGCTGTATGATCTTGTGTTTTGACTATATGATCATGTGGTTTTGGCATATAGGTGATCCTTTTTTGACTATCTGATCCCTCTCACTGATATCAGATTCATCAGTCATCAGTGGAAAAGTCTATTAGCTTTCTGCCGGGTCGATTGGCAGATGCAATCATGCAGTGCCAACTTCCTCCTGGGTGCTTTTTTCATTCCTGTACATCTGTATGTGTCATCAGTGAGATTATACCACCAAAGTTAGTAGGAACTGAATTTGTGCTCACTCAGAACAACTTTGGGGCTCGTTAGCAGATAGCTACTAATTCATCATATTATGGTTGAAGACTCCATCATCAGTCCGGCCTGATACTGACTCATTCGTTCAGCTGTTACCTTCTCTTGAGTCTTCTTTCTTGACAGTTAGTTTTAGCCGGAAAGTAACTAATTTTAGCATAATAAATTTCCATATAAGGCTAAATACTTAAGGCCATAAGGCCATACAGCCATACAGCCAACAGCCATAAGGCCGCTTTTTGCAATAACCCCTACCGTAACCCTCTGCACGTGCTACGCACGTGCCGAGGCTTAATAACCTCAATTCGAAATCATGGCATAATTATGTTGTATAATCAATGCAATCGTAATTATTAAAATTTACAGCGTGCAGGTACACTAACGTCTACTCCAATATTCAAATGAATAACATGCACCCAACAATTTTCCATGCATGCATTTGGTACACACAGTACTATGTATATTATCCAAGAAAATTTTCATTGTTCAATTAATGATCGATCTGTTGCAGCTTCTTCTGATTGTGTGGACAACTTCTCTTGGCCTGGAACTGCTCCAATGATATCCCTGTGTGTAACTGAAGGAGAATTATGTGATAACAATGTCAACTGTTTAAATGCCTCTGCAGATAACCCTTCCCTGATTATGTAAGTCTATTTTTATACACTGATCACTCTAACAACTGTTCACATAAAAGTATACTGTGAAGATAATTTAAAACATCATACAAATGCATGAATTCTCATACTTTTACCGTCATAGGTGAAAGTAGGGAGTTTCGATGTATAATGATGGATGAGCGTGTCCCATTATCTGCTCTCTGTGATGGAGTTGCTGACTGTAGTGGAGGAGAAGATGAAAGAACAGAGTTCTGTAGCAGTGAGTAAAATTAATAGCATGCACCCAGGTAGGCTCTCCCCATTGAACTTTTACTAAAGCTTTGAAGAGGAATTTCAGGAGAATTTGAAGGAATCGGGTTATTTGTTTGTTACCTGGAGTGCCTTGTAGGCATATGTATTTGTATGTTTTGAAGACCAACAAAGTTGGAGTTTAAAATTAATGATAGGAAATCCTTAGTTAATATTTTTCTGCCTTGAAATTATACGGTACCTAATTATTGTTTACATTACAAAATCACAATGCCAAATTTCAAAAATGTCATGTATTAGTGCCTTCTATAGACACACACACACACACACACACACACACACACCAACTTGGAAGTCCATACATTCCTTTAATCTGAAAGGACATAATACCAATACCAATACCTGATGTATACTGATTCTTTCCTCCGAAATTGTGTTTAAATGAATAATTTATAGAAGTTATAGCATCATAGTGACGTTAAATTTTCCAAAAATAGTTTGGATGTGCCCCCTAAACCATCAGGTTATACCAGCTGAGGTATAAATGGTTTTCTTTGCTATATTTCAGTTAATTAATGTGTACAGGACAACAACGGAATGTTAATAAGCCTCTCAGCAGCAATAATTGTTGTTATTATGATACTTCAATGGCTACCTGCATCATAAGAAATTATCCACCAAGACTAGCCGTATACGTTGCTGCCTGCATGGGACAAAACCACATACCTGTGACAAGTTGAGTTGATTTTTATGTCTGCACATTTGCAGTGTAGCCTAGCTGTTTCTGGCCACCGCTAGTTCAGGACGAGTAGTAGAGGTTTCGAGTTATTTTGAGTGCCTTAATGTGGCTTTTGTATTAACATTACTATTATTGTGCAGAGGATTTATCATTATTTACTGAAATGCCATTCATGGTTGCATAGCTGAAGCCTTCTGACACAGCTGTATATAAGCGAGGAGTGTCATACATATATTCAGCTTCACTGAGCCTGTCACAATTATTGACATGCAGTTTCAGTTCTGCAGCAAGTCCAAAGTTGGCTATAAATCCTATATGCTATATTTTTCCACTCTTACGGACTATTGACACATGCAGTACTAGTGAGTATAGTTGTATCTCAGCAGCATTTTTGCGGAAGTTACCTGTAGCCTCCATCACTGATCCAAAATGTTAAAGTGCCTAAGTGTGTTTTTTATGCTCGTAGGCTCTTCCAGTAGTCAGCTGCCTGACTTTCCAGATGATCCTCGAGATTTTGACATTTGTGCACTGCCACCTACCAATTTTCCTATAGATGACAGTGGTCCTACACCACAATATTCAGACAATTTTGGCTGTCTCCGAAATGGTGTTTTGACATGCTTTCCAGAATCTGATCTGTGCAGTCAAGATAATGATCAATTCTGTACTAATGGTGAAGATGAGGGTGGAAATGCTCTTAATTCATTACAATGTAAGTAGGTATAACCACAATATTAGCATACCTCTTATCACACGAGATGCATGCCCCACTGCACAAGTAATTGTTCCACTGATATAGTCAGTATCACCTATTATAATTTTGCTATAATTTTTCGTATTGCATGGTGCTGGTCATGCAGAGCTCTGCATGACTACCACCTATAAGAAAAATTATTAATGGCCATGCATCCATGACTGTTACTAGCATGCTTGTATTTCCTTTATGCAGGCATGTATGTCATTGTGCAAATTTATTAATTTCTTTTTTGAGAGGGTTGGGGTGAGGGGATATTTTTATTCTCGACTCCTTTACTTGCTGCAGGTGATAGAATTAATCCAGCTGCAAGCACATTTGTGTGCAATCCAGGAAATTCTATTAGTATGGATCGGCTTTGTGATGGGAGAAATGACTGTCAAGTTGGTGGCAATCCAGCAACTGGTGGTGATGATGAAACAGCAGCAATCTGTGCCAGTAAGAAAATGTCATAATGAAATTTTTATTATTATTTCTAGATTTACACACACATGCATATTCAATGCTACTTACATTGTAGGAGTAAGATTTCACTGACATACAATCAGTGATTTCCCTACAATTAAACTTTATTCTGAAAGTTAATTGAACAGGGTGTTTATAGATATTCGTTGAAGATTAATCTTATCACGCCCATTTCTTTGGTGTTTTCAATTGTGAGGAAGCTGGACCACCCTGCTCAACGCATGCTGCAGGGCCTGGGGGAAACACTGCATACAATCACGCCATACACATTTTGAAGAAGATTGAATACAAATACTATGTATGACATATAATTATATAATATTATGCTGATGTCAAAAATTTTGAAATGAACCCGAATAATTTCTTACTTCAGATAAATGTTTGGCCCCGTATGGTGGAGGATGTACCAGGGTTGGAAGACTTTGTGTAAATTCACCCTTTGATGTCAACTGTGGAGATTGCCTTCCTGGGTATTTTGAGAATACCCAAAATGAATGTGTTGAGCAAGGTAGATATTAGTGAGATGTTCTCCCACTGATCAGCAGCATCATGCATATCACTCACACTTATAATATTATGTTTGAGCACACACATTATAGTTGCTAATAGATGACCCTTAATATGGGCATGCAACAATTTTGTTTGCCATTGACCTCCGGTGACCCTTAGCTACTCTATTAATTGTTACCTTCACCCATCCAGTAACCAGTAATTAGCGTATAAAAACTTTGGTTGCTAGGCAATGGCAAACAAACGCATGCACACACACACACACACACACACACACACACACACACACACACACACAAACACACACACACTCACACACACACACACACACACACACACGCACACACTGTGCACATGCACACACATGCACACACACACCCAACACACACACACATACAGTAATCAGTATCTATAGCATTTATTATTATCACTGTAGTGTGTCAAGTGGAGTTTGAACAATCTCTGTACAATGGCGGTATTGAAGGAGGTGCGCAGGAAGTATGTCTGGTTAAGGCTAATGATGTAATCCTTCAAAACAATGTAATGGTGGATGTCCAAACTATTGCTGCTGTTGGACTAGGAATAAAAACAGGTATATTCTACTATAAATACAATAATTATGCCATTATGAATTAATGTTTGCATGGATGTATGTAAGTCAGGGTCTTGTTCATGATAATTATTCCATGCATCATGAGATAATATAATATTTCATACACATGCACTTCATAAGACTTGATGAAAAATAATTTTAATAATAAATAATACGCATTATGTTAACTGTAATTAAGTGCGTGGGATATCCTAATAGCCTCGTTTAGGGCCCCATACTAATTAATTATGTCCTTGCATGCTTAGTTTTTGTTGTATTTGTGAAGGAGGAGCTTGTGAATGGGGCAATGCATATCCTGAGAGTGAAAGTACATGTAAATAGTGCATGCTGGTCATGACGATGATTGTGATATAAATTTTGCTTACTGTAGCTAATTTGGACTATATCCCATTGGATGAACAGGTTACATTTGGACCAGGTTTGGCTGATCGTCAGTGTGTCATCTTACAGACAATAGATGATGGTATTGCTGAGAATCCTGGTGAAGAGTGTATCACTATCTCAGCTACACCCTCTGTTAATGAGTCTCAGGTTCAAGTTATTGGCGGTCCAACTCAAGTATGTTGCATCGACAGTGATGGTAAGCAACTTTGTGCTTCTTTGCATATTAATTTTGTCTCTTTGACAAAACTATGTTAAATGCAAGATCATGATAATGTTAGTATTTTAGATAAAGCACATCTTTACATCCTAATTATAAGCTTATAAAGTATGACCTTTATGTTATGTATGCATGTTGTTCAAGAGTGCATTTATGTGACACGTTAAAAAACATTAAAAAAAACATTATAAATTTTATGTATGCATACAACATCCATTGACCCAATACAGCCTCGGATAGTCGTTTTGAATTCCTGGATCTAATAGTTACTATAACAGAGGGTGGTACACAAGCAGAATGCTGTATTCAACTGGTAGAAGGAGTGTTAAGTAGTCCAGCATTTATTCAAGTGGAACCAATATCTTCACTTGTACCATCTGCACAAAGTAAGGCAACTGTATATACACACATTATGTCATGCTAGCTATACCATAGTAGAAGAGTGTAAGAGTCACATATCCAGTTATTATACACTGCTGCATGTTTTGTTCTTCACTGCATGCATTCACTACAAAGTTATATTTTATCATGCAGTTGGAGCAGGCCTTGATGTAGCCCCTAGTATAGAGTTGTTGTTCTTTGCTGCTGGTACTCAGTCTGGTACACCTCAAGCTACCCAGTGTGTTCTAACAGCTGTTCTCAATGACAACCAAGTAGAGAACACTGAGAGTTATCTTCTGTCAGCTTCATCGATTGACCCTGTACATGTGTTCACTCTTGGGAGAGATATAAAGAGTGTTACTATTGAAGAGGATCCATTTGACAGTACGTAAGATGCTGTATCAACCATTAAACTACATGTATGCATACATGAACATTTTGTTTGGGTTTTCAGTTGTCAGCATTTGTTTGGAACCTCCATATACTGATACTGTGCCAGAAGGAGCTGGTCTACATCAGGAGTGTGTTGAGATCTCTGGTCTCCCAATCCCAAACAGACTGGAGAAGAGTGTCTCTTTAACACTCAGTACCAGCAATGGACCATTATTTGAAACGGATGCTCAAGGTATTACACGTAGAATTATTATTATAGTCAGTTTCAATTTGTGCGTAATGATTATAACAATGGTTTATTCTTATCTATGTCTTAGTATTAATATTATTTTATATCTTCACATATATCTACAGATCAAGTGGATTATTTAGGCATAAATAATCAGTTTATCTCGTTCACTCCATTCAACCAAAATGATGCACAATGTGTGAACATACCAATTATTGATGATCAACTTGGTGAATTTGATGAATCCTTCACTGTCAGTCTGATGTCCAATGATCCCTGTGTTACTATTAATCAAGCCCTGTGTACTGGAACTGTGATTATAGAGGATGATGACGGTATAAAAGCATTGTGTATGCACGTGTGTGTGTTTGTACCAACCATGCATATCTTTTACATCTTACAAGATCCCCATGCATAGTCATTTCTCATGAAAATTAGCTTTTACCACAAATTTTGTAATTAATTTTACACTACATCCGTGCATGAATTTGTTTAAAAATATGCTAAAGAATTTCAATGATCGTGCAGCTCCTTTACTTGGCGTATCATTCACAGATTTGTAGTATATGATTACAGTATATGTCTCAAAGTATTTTTTTTCTTGCCATATTTATAGTAACTGAAAGCTGTGCTGATGGAGAGTTAAGATTGGTTGGTACTGGTCTGCCTGACTTTGGTCGTGTTGAGGTGTGTCTTGATGGTTCATTTGGAACTATTTGTGACAATGGATGGGATGACAATGATGCTACTGTAGTTTGTTCTGAGCTAGAACTACCCTCCTTTGGTATGCATTGTGATGAATTGAGCATGTGATACTCAATACAATATATATGTAGTAACACTATACTGTAACTATTTGCTTCACGATGTTAACTGTTTACTTTAGCTACTGCCCTTACCATCAGTGGAGGGAATATTGGTCAACCCATTCATTTTGATGGAATCAATTGTGATGGTACTGAACCAAATCTCCTATCTTGTGATAGAAGCAATGGTGTTAATGCTTCATGTGCTCACATAAATGATGCTGGAGTGATTTGTTCTGGTACATATGTATATCAGTTGATGTTTCTATAAGTCTCTGAAAATTTAATACTGTTATTCCATTTTTGTTGATTGATTTATTGCAGCTTTTTCTGACAGCCTTCCCGTGTTGTGTGTGGATAACTTGTCTTGTCCAGGAACTGCTTCACTGATATTCGACTGTCTCACAGAGGCAGATTTATGTGACAACAATACTGCCTGTTTCAATGGCCTAGATGAAGATGACCGTTCTCTAATATGTGAGTTGTGTGCAATGGAACGTATAGCTTCCAGACTTCAATTTTTAATTTGTATAATCTCCAGAACAATGTCCTGTCTTAGAGATTTAGACAATAATTGTACGTATTTCTTAAATATTTTGCTCTATATTGATCATTATAAAATCACCGCATGCATAAACTTTAATTGTGGTACTTTTACTGTCATAGGTGAAAGTAGTGAGTTTCAATGTAATGTGTTGGATGAGCGTGTGTCATTATCTGCTCTCTGTGATGGAGTTGCTGACTGTATTGGAGGAGAGGATGAAACAACAGAGTTCTGTAGTGGTGAGTAAAGCATGTAAACCCCTCCTGTATAAACAAGTTTCCTATAGCTCATGGACCATGCACAGTTCCAACTGAAGGCTTTTCCAATTTTGTTTATGCAAGAAAGCCTGGAAAAGCCTTGTTTGGAGTAATCATACATAGTAAGGCTGCACATAATCAGCCCTTCAAAACTTACAAAATGTGCATGCCTACAAAACAAACAAACATTGTCAAACTATATTAGAGCAGCTATATATAGCCTAATTATATGTAAATCAGGAAGCTAGTTGCTATCTCTTTCATAAGGGAGTTTCAATTGTTTACATTACAATATCACTATGAAAGTTTGTTGCCATCATTGTATACACACACACACACACACACACACACACAAATATAATAATATAGGCACACATGTGCTGGGTGTGTGTACATAAGGCATGTGTATTTGTAAGTATTGAAAACCCTAAAATAACTCTGTTGTAGTTTAAGAAATCATTATAATATAACTTGTTGTAGGAGTGGTTATGGAGCCTTTTAAAATTAGATTGAGATTCTCTACAAAATCAGGCTTGAAAGATTTTGTGATAGGCTTTACCTTGCACACACTCATGCACATACACACACACACACACGCATGCACACACCACCTTAAAAATATATAATAATGCATACTGAAAGATACTATATGCAAGAAAGCTTGCAAATACATATAGATAATTGTGTGTATACTGATTCTTTCCTCCATATGCATGCAGACCATTGTCTGGGGCCCTATGAAGGAGGGTGTGCCCAACTAGGTCGTCAGTGTACCAGTATCAGATCAGGTCCTCTGTGTGGGGAGTGTCTAGGTGACCTCGTTGATGACCCTAATAACCCTGGGGGAGAGTGTGTCCGTAAGTTTCAGTGTGTGTTATGTAGCAAATGTTTATCAGTTAGTTACTGCCCTTATTCTGTGAGGTGACCCCTGTGGTGCTATACCAAACCATTATTCCTCTTGGCAGAAGAAACCTGGGAAACAATTAATGTGGCACAATACTAACTCAGTGCTGGATACATAGTTAGCCTCCAATCCCAGACTCCCTTCCTGTGAGTCCAGACCCACCGGATATTAAAAACACTTTCTTTGTGCACTTCTTTTTACTTTCTGGAGATCGAGCCTCCATTGGAAAGAGCTAGGCTACTAGGACACTGTCACAGCAGTTTAAGGGACTTCACCAATTTAAAAGTTTTTTCACTAGTATAATTTTCAACTGTAATAATGATTGTGTTTAAATCGTATTATAAATTTTATCAACCCCTTAAACTGCTAGAAAGTGTCATAATATAGTGGCAGTACAAGGAGAGGCCAGAGTATTCATTGAACTGCTACATGTGTGGATGGATGTAATGCCCATGCAGTCTAAGGATTTACTACTTAGTATACTTATGTCATAACTTAATTCAGTTGAAACTTGACTACGATATTAATAAAACATTATTCACTGTTGATTATTTTACAGGTTTTGCTGTGAGGTTCATTAATGATACACCCATTGTCAATGTTACCTCTGTATTTGTCCAATTTACTGCCAATGAGGAAATTGAAGCTGTGGTGTGCTCTATTGATGATCTACCAATTGATTGTAGCTTTGATGGTATGACTTATAAATCTCTCTTCGACACTTTGATTTATTTTTTATCAATATCACAAGCTTATTTGTGTGGTGTAGATTATATAGCCTTGTTCCCAGGCTCTCTTTCTGTGCGAGAGATTCATTTTCCGGAGAGGGAGCCTGGGAACAAAGCTATAGATTATATGTAGGCTGTACAATAATTAGTATTACATTTGGTTCTGCATAAATACAATCATAGACAACGTTGGAACAGTCGAGGTCGACCTTCCTTCTAACAACAGTTGTCAGGTGGAGCTCAACATCACTGCAACCTCTGTACTCTTACCAATTACATCACCATCTGTACTGGCAGAATTCATGAACTTTAGACTGGGAGCAAATGGACAGCAGTCGCCAAGACAACAAGCTAACATACAGTTTCAGACAGGTGGATTAAGGTGTTTTTCTTTTACATTGATTTTCATTATTGTTCCAGGTAATTTACTTCATGTACACTTTTAGCACAAATAATCCATGATCAAAAGATATGGGACCAAAGGGCTCTATAATTCTGGTTACCCAAGTAATAATAATAATAACAATAATTGTAAATCATGAAAATTAGCGTTTTTGTATGTTTAATTTTCATGTTGTAGTGCCGGCGCCACTATGTTACATGCACCTCCATTGATCATTTTGCATTCATTTGTTAGCACACTTAAATTTTGTGTACTTACTTTTGTTCCTCCACACAGACTATGAAAATTTTGATTTTCCATTTCCTGGTTCATGCACTGTATGAATTTTTTCAATCATAATATTATAGTTATTGCATACATTACAGGTTTTGATGATGTGTGNCACTCGTCACATGATATCCAGTTTTGCAGCTGACTCAGTATAACCAGGAAATTGCTTACACCAGTCACACACTCTACCTGACGAGGTCCCTGGAGGCAAATGTAGGAATTGAAAGATTGGAAGGGTAGCACTGACATGGTGTTGGCGGGAAGCCACTTTCACCTATTTCTTGGGCCCAATAGCACTTTTTCCTGCAGGTAAAGACAGAAAGATTGAAGCAGAATAAATGGGAGTGCACAAACGATTACCGTATATAAGTTATATACCCTGTTTTTGGTCCAAGTATGCATCGGACAAAACAAGGCATACATACATGTACGATTCCATTGACTCACTACTAAGGTCACGTACATTTTGAAAAAAACACAAGCACTTGGACTAATAAGGATACTCTGTTGCGTCCATGTGTTCATACTAGAGCCAGTATTGCTATCTAAGTCTTTCAGTGCTGTTCTAATTGATAATCGCTATACGTATAGTGGGTGGGGCCATGTAGCCAAAATGGCCACTCGAGCGATCGCTTGAACTGAAAATCCTGGCATAGCTCAGAAAAACTACAAGCTTTTAGCTTCTTCACACAAATCAAACTTAGAAAAACACTAGTTCTTTATGCTAATGCGCATAATTTTCAGCTTAGACCTGCTGCTCTTCAGACTAAGAGTGAACACACACACATACACACGAAAAAAAAAGACTACAATAACCCGAGGGTTAACCAGATTCATGACCAACTCAGGTACTTGACACCCACGCATTGCAGTTGTTACTAGCCTCGTAGCCAGGGGCCTGGGTACAAGGTAGCCTCGTCCCCAGGCCCAAAAGAGGGCCTGGTATCTATTGACTGCGCATGCGCCAGTTTGTACCCAAAATCTGGGTACATCGTAAATTTCACCGTAAAATTGTCTGTATACTCTGTTGACTCGATTACGTCATAGTTTTTTTCGAAGCGATAGGCACAGAAAAGCTAAACGAACGCTTGTCTCTTTCCAAGCACTTACTTGATATATTTCCAGAAGAAAAGAGTGAAAAAGCAGCAGTAGCCAATCTAGGTAGGACTGTAGATCAATTTCTTTTTCGCTACAAATACGCGCATGCGCAGTCAATAGACACCAGGCCCTCTTTTTTTGGGGGGCCTGGGAACGAGGCTAGGTACAAGGCTAAGTTGTTACCAGACTATGGTAACAAGAAACAAATAATACAGACTGGCTCCCTTTGGCTAACGAGACAAGGTGTAGCACACATCAACGTGCACCACTTTCTTAGTCTTGTAAGCTCAAGTTTGAAAGTAAAAGAGCATGCTGTCACTCTGTTTTTGTTTTCTTTTTATTACCTTGCTTAGTAGTAAGATCTAATCAGTCTACAAAATTGATTTTGGTAGGCCAATTATATATATAGAAAGGCCAAGTAGTTCTATAAATGATTCAATGTAGCGCTATAGCATGCAAGATAAAATTTACATAGAATCTCGTGATTTCAACTCAAGCACTGAACTCACCCTTGTAAACACTGTTCCCTCAAGCTTTCCTCAACTTCAAATGCCCTAGAGAGCTCGAAAAAGGCCCTAATTTGAAGGTCGCTCTGTCTTGTATTGCCCATTTTAGATTTTGCTGAATTGGCAGATTTCAAACAATGCGCGCACGTGCTTAGTTCACCTTGCTAAGATATTGATTCCGCGGATCCGCGATCCGGATCGCGGATCCGGGAAATTGATGATGACGTACTTAGTCTGCACGTGCACTTACATCTAGTGGGCGCGGTCCACTAGATCTCGGCGCGGGTTATTACATCATCGTTTTCGGATGGTGGCACGTGTTTAGTTACCGATCTCAAAATGCGTCACAAGCAACACGTGCACAGTGAAGTGCAGCAAGGGCGCGCGCACAACGGCCTGTTGGATGGCATTACATCATTCAAATTACAATATTGACATCTAAATCTGACGACCGCATAGCTGCGATGACTGCTGTCACGTGATGCTTTTCGATTTCCCGGGAAGGATCGCGAAAGTGAATAGCTCCTGCTAGAAAGGTCTACACGCTCTGATACGACAGACAGAGATTCTCACATCCAAGACCTTCCCATTTGTCTCAAGAAAAGACCCCCTCGCGTGTCATCCGTACCTCCCACCTTAAACTGACGAAGATAGTCTAAATCACCTTTGTCACAAGCTTCCAACACCGCTCTCTCGTCAATTACGACTTTGGCCATAGTCTACGCTTCAGTCAAACAGACGGCGGTGAGATGTAGGTCTAAGAAAAGGAGCTGGGCGCGAGAGTCTGGCTATACCGTGGGTCAGCCCCGCCCAACGTGCAACGTGGGAGAGTCTGCATGGAGTCTTGGAATAAGACTTTATGCGCTGATCCATTGCCCAAGAACCGGAATTCATATGCTCAGTATATGTCGGAAACCCAGTATGAATAGAGTCTGGGAATGTGACTTTGCACACCGAGACACTGCGAAGACTGGCGAAGACGAGGTTGTGGTTTCAGGCTTTCATAAAATTTCATTAAATCACTTCATGATCAGGGCTCATGCTGAAAGAGTAGTCTCGAGACTAGTGAAAGAGCTGGACTGTCAAGTAGAGTAGGTCCGGGGCAGAGGTCAAAGTTCAATCAGCTAATTACCTGCAGGTATCAGTGGACAAACGGGCTACTGTAGATGTGTACAGGACAACAGGGGAATGTAAACAAAACTCTCAGTAACAAATGTGATTGCGATACTTCAATGGTTACTTGAATGAAAATTACCCACCAAGACTATGGTGTATTCATGATGTTGCTGCCACAGGCTGGGCAATACCACATAGCTGACACCAGTCAAGTTTATGTCAGCGTAGCCTGTTCCTGGCTTAACAGTACTAGTACTTCAGCTTGCATGCAGGATATCTTGCGACGGTCAGTGCTGCATGGTATTATACTTCAATTAAGTTTTGCTTAGCTGCACATGTGTCAGATGGCTTCAGTTATGAAACAATGGCATTTTAAAAAGCACCTTCAGCCTGTTACAATTATAGTGAGTCATAGTTTCAGTCCTGCAGCAAGTCCGTGTGTAGTCCTAGCCTAGACTCATCCTACTTCTAGACTATCATTTACAGTATTATAATATTATAATGGTTGTAGTTGTAGTTTAGCAGTGATTCAGTTTTACCAGAAATTAGCCAGCCTCCCTCCACTACTGATTCAAGATGAGTGGAGGATTCAAGATATTGAAGTGCCTAAGTGTGATTTTGATGCTTGTAGGCTATTCTAGCTGTCAGATGCCTACCTTTCCAGACGATCCTCGTGATTTTGATATTTGTACAATGCCACCTTTCAATTTTCCTGTGAATCCTGGTGAATCATATTCAGACAATTTTGGCTGTCTTGTTAGTGGTACTTTAGCGTGTTTTCAAGCTTCTGATCTTTGTAACGGAACTAATAGTCCTTTTCATTTAGTAGAAAGTATTTTGATTGCATTAAAATGAACGTGACGTCATGCGTGGACTGCCAAAAATGCTACTTTGGTCACGTGCGCCATAGGCAGCAATACAAAATCTTCAATGTTTGGACTTCTGTAAAAGCTACGTGCTTACCGTATCTCTAAATAAGAGAACCTCCAAAGTAAATTTTTAACAATTTTCTTTTTCTTAGCGTTTATTCCAAATCCACAGCACTTACTGGTGCCGAGATATTCAGGCGCTAACAAAGTAGGTTTCAAGCAACTAAAGTCAACAAGAAAAGAAGCTTTTTAGGTAAGACTAAGTCTGATACATCTACAGATATACTAAACCATTTATTTTTACCTTTAGAGCTCCATACAGAATTTTTCAGGTCCATTTAGTTGCTTAAAACCTTGTTTAGTAGCGCATGGATATCTCAGCACTAGTAAGCGCTATTGACTTGGAAAAAACGCTAACACAAAGTTTTTTGTTCAAAGTTTACTTTTGTGGTTCTGTTATTTAGAGATACGGTAAGCACATGGCCTTCACAGCAGTCTAAACATTGGCGATTTTGTATTGCTACCTATGGCGCACGTGATGAGAATGTAGAAAATTGGCAGTCCGGAAGCGCTCAACGTTGCAATTGAGAATAATTGCATTCTTAGGCCTCTTAAATGAAAAGGACTATTTCTGTTCTAATGGTGAAGATGAGGGGGTCAGTGTCAATTCATTAGAATGTAAGCTAGTATATAGGCCACGTTATAATTATACCACAATTGAGTGGCATTACGTAACTAGAAATTTAATTATAAAACTTTTACGTATACTAAATTTTTATACTGATAATAATATTATTATTATGGATTGTGTGTAAGCATGTCTGTGATCGAGGCTGCATGCTGAATAAACGTCTATATAGTTAACATTGTTTAGTGTGATAATATTATGATGATCAGCAGCTACACCTGAGTGCTATTCAAATGCACAGTTAATGTTTGTTACTAATATGCATGCCTGCATACCGCTTATAATATGTTACATGTATGTAGTACACTAAATTTTCTCTTTCCTCTTGCACTTCTGCAGGCAATATTACCAATCCAGCAGCTAGCACGTTTGTGTGTAATCCAGGATTTACTATTTCCGTTGACCTCCTTTGTAATGGGGAGAATGATTGTCAGGTTGGTGATGATGAGTCAACAGGTGGTAATGATGAAAAAACGACACTATGTGCCAGTAAGTTCATAAAAATTATATAATGCAGCTATTATAATTATGATGATAAGGCTATATGATCACACTGTGTATGTGTGTGTGTGTATGTGTGTGCATGTGTGTGTGTGTGTGTGTGTGTGTGTGTGTTTTCATGATAATCATTACTGTTTCCTTTTTTGATCTTACTTAAGATAAATGTTTGGCCCCATATGGTGGAGGATGTACCAGGCAAAGAAGACTTTGTGAAAATTCTGAATCAGCCTTGGAAGCCTTCTGTGGAGCTTGCCTTCCAGGGTATTTTGAAAATGGACAGGGAGAATGTGTTGAGCAAGGTAAATAATATAATTATTGTGAAAGGCATGTTCTCCCATTAATCCAAAATCATATATACATGTAATACACATACTGCACTTATTTTTTTGCAGCACTCGATGCATGGTCGAGTGCATGCTGCACACTTAAAAGGGCATGCATGCAACTAGTTTGGTTGCCATTGACCCCCTATGACCCTTAGCTACTCTATTGTCATCTCCATGCACTCATCCACTAACTGGCAAAAATAGCCTACAAAAACTTTGGTTGCTAGGCAATGGCAAACAAACACACACACACACACACACACACACACACACACACACACANGAGTGCAAGAATGACATTGTTGAAGATCTATGTTTGTGTACTAAAACTGTGCCATAAGTAAAGAATCACCTCACACAATGGAAGCACCGCTGGTGCACAAGCCTCGGCGCACTCATGTGGAATGCAAAACTAAACATGCATGCATGACATTGTGAACTGCTGTTCGCAATTCACTTTGAATGGTTGCATATCGTATCATGTGACCTCCGCATGCACATCATGCTACACTGCTCGGTAATCAGCTAGGTTCTGAATTCCTTGTGGTCCTGTTGTATAATTTCTCTTCGCTTCACTTCTTTTTTTTGATGGTCTATATCTTTCTAAGTTATGGCATCTGGTGGCCAGAATGAAAACACTGCGTTGCAGCTCTACATCCAAACTTTGAATCAAAGTGTACTTCAGTCTCTTACTACTGCCGCTCAGAGAGGTGGCAGCAGATTTCAACTGCCTCCTGCCTCTACTCAGTGTACAATCTCACAGGTTTGTTTGAGTATATTTGTCGTGTGTGGGTTTGGTTTTATTTCCTTTTAATAATAATAGCTATAATTATGTAAGCCTGATGGTAACCTAGGTAGATGTTCATTGACGACCTTTTCCTGGTACATTTTGTTGAAAAGTGGAAGTATACTAACTGGTACACAACCTGCTACTCTTCCTACATTTTTCTCAAGATTATAAACTTTAAAAAGAAAAGTGAATATGCTATACAAAATTTGCGACTACCGTTGACAAAATTTACAGCCCTTCATGATCTGAAAGAGCAAGTATTGTCAAAAGCTGACAAATCTGTATCACTTGAAAGTGGATTTGGGTTCATTGAGCCTGGACATGGTGTAAAGGGGAAACAAAGGTGGATAATGAGTGACCTAGATGTCACTGATATGTACGCTGTTCACAATGGAAAAATTAAATTTACTATGGTGTTATAGTATTCAGGACAGCTCTAAGTGGCCACATTCCCCTGATGATTCTGATGAAGGTTCTGGTAGTAGTAATCAGAAAAGATCAAGATGTAGCAAACAAGTCGATAGATGAGAGAAGTTGATGAAATTGAAGACAATCTGCGATCCAAGCATGCAGGGATATATAGTGAGGAACAGATTAGGATGTGGGCACATCTCATTCAAATGAATAAACATACTTCATGTGAGGATCCTCAAAACAAGAAATTTTGGAAAACCACATCTCCCGGCACAGGCTCCAAAGATGGAGAAACTAAGAGTATACTTGCTTCAGCTGGCAAAAGAATTAATCTCTGTGGTCAATGTATTAATTGATCAACTCCTTGTCTTCAACAGCTTTACAGTGATGGTGGTATTAATGAGGAGCAGTATAAGGAAATGAACGAGTCGATAATGAAAGAAGTAAAAAAGTTTGAGAAAAAGATTGAGCTAGACATTACATTCTAGGCTACATAATAATTATTGAGCAATTCTTGTCATTGATTAGTTTAATGTCCTGTTAATTATTTAGTATCCTGATTCTTTGATCCATCCTGTGCAATGATTACCTGTGATGCTGTCAAATGCAGCCTGAACAATGTATGTATGATGCATAATACGCTTTGACATTCCCAAATTCCTGCAGCCCGGAAGAGTTCAGGAACATCTTCTTTTTCTTTTTTTTTGCCTCCAATCAAGGAGAGTTGCCCAATAGTCGTTACAGGGCCACAATGTTTAGTTCAGTGAGCAGTTCAATTCTATAGGCTTTAGGATCACATAAAACATCAATACAGAACCTTTGCACTTCTTTACACTCTAACCAGTTTACCCCTAGTATGGTCAGAGGAGTGGGGGCATGTGATGTAGTCCGGAATTTGTGAGATAGTTGAGGGTGGAGCTGTAGCCAAAGAGCGTTGATCGGCATTACCACGGAGATATCTGGGGGTGCAAGTTATAGAGTCCTCTGTTTATGGTGGTATTGGTGGCTTGGAAGACAGAGGGGGGGATGGGGGTGTTACCCCCTGTTCTCGGGCTCCTGAGAAGAAGCCCTTGAACTAGCGGAGAGGTTAGAATCCTTGGAGGAAATTGTGTAGAGATCCCCATCCTCTCCTGAGGGGTTGACGACACTAACATTAGCAGTCACTCCCTCCTCACTTGCAGCAAGTGCCCTACCAACACTAGTAATGAGGGATTGTATCTCCTGGCTCTCTTGTGCAGCAGTTTGAGACCCCTGTGGACAGCAAGCAGCATTAGGCCTCTCTTCATCTCTAGAGGTGGAGGGAATGATGGGAGTAGGAGGCCACAGGGTCTTCTGAAGGGACCATTTCATCCGATCACCGACAGCAATGTGAGGCCATGAAGAGTCTACCTTCTCAAGAGCAAGACGTGGAGCAGAGAATGTAAACCACCACTTGGTTTGGCGATTTCTGTGGACTGATTTAACAACCTCAATCTCAGAGGTTTCATTCTCCAGAGCTGCTTCAGTGATGACTTGTTTCACAGCATCAGCTGTAGTTGAGAACCATGTACCCCATACAATTCTGAAGTCAGGCTCTGCATGGCTCACCTGCCTGTTAACACGTGTTGTGTGAGAGTGCTGTATGGGATTCCTATTTGAAGAAGAAGAAGATGCTCCCCTGCCAGTCCCACGACGGTAGAAGGTACGGGAAGGGAATCCTTGCATCTGAGGAATTTGTTTGGAGTACTGACATGGGACTAATTCCATTAAAAGGATTCCTTTCTGGAATAAGTTAAATGGCATCTAACCTACTCACAACGGTACCTGAAACACAACAAAAAAAGCCAAGCAGGCGAAAGCCAACCAGGGATTAACCGAACAAGTACCCGAACCGACCTAACGGGCTCACAAGTCAATGGAACTGGCAGCAACAATAGCCTTATGGACTTTACCAACACAGATCGCAATAAGCACCCACGACAGAACCAAACACCCAATAAATCTGCCTGTCCCGTATGAAAAATATAATTGCGACACCAAAAACATCATATATATCTAGCCACTTGCACACATAAAGATTGCAAAGCACAATACGTTGGAATGTCAACCAGACCAATTAAATATCGAATATTTGAACACCTACAATCAAATAGCTCGGGCATAGGCAAACATATACAGAACAGTAACCACAAACGAGCAGACATGAAATTCTAGATCCTAGAAATGGCACCCCCTTATCTTGATAGAGAAAATTTAAACACATGGTTAAAACAGAGAGAATATTATTGGATATGCAAATTAGGAACTCTGACCAAACTTTCAAACAAAGGCCTAAATAAAACAGTCTATGATAATAACAAATAAAAGCAAATCCACATCACCAATATAAGCTGTAAAGCACAGGCACATGCAGTTCCCACCCATCCTGACTGTATCACAAAAATTGTAAAAGACATCTCCATTAACACTGCCACTAGTAAGCTCCATAGCCACTAATCCTTGAGATGAAAGTGCAGCAATTGCCGATATACATTTTCCTCGAACAAGCAGCTTTCTACAATGTCATACAGCTCTCTCTCCACGTAAAGCATAACTGTATTGTCGAAGTTAATCCTTACAATTGGAACCTGATTCATCATTCCAAACAAACATTTCTTTGGAAAATACGTACACACTGGCCATAAATGAAGCTCTTAGCTCCATGTTTCTCTGACGAGCAACATGCTGTATCTTCTTCCTGGTCAAGCCATGCTCAGCAAGTAGACGGCATATTATAGTAGAAAGACTAACCGGAACTCCAGTAATTTCATGTACATTGCTAGCCAGCTCATTAAGCTGCAAATCAGGCATGCAAGGCTAGCGCAGGGCCAAACATATACATTCTGGGATGGAAGTCTAGTTTTTTTAAAATATCACATTTGGATGTGTGCTTTGCATCTACTTCTCCAGTAGTTTGAAAGCAAGTGAAAATTCTGTCAGCTGTTCCAACAGATATGTTAAAAATTTTTTGCTATGTTTCTAAATGCTAAGCCTATAATGCCACACGCTGCCATATCATCCACCACCTTAGATCGTTAGCATATAGTGCAGTTCGATCTGGCCCTGCAGACATTCCCGCAACAAAAACTGTAGCGGTATCACTTTTATTTACACGTATACAATTACATAATCACAGAATTTCCGTGCTTTTTCAGTTCACTTAAAGTGAACTGAAAACGGCAGTATAAAAGAAGACTATGAGTATTGAGACCCAAGTGAGCAGATTAGGTGCACAGCCTAGTCTATTCCATGCTAGCTAGGCATCTTCCAATTGGCCTCAGTGCAGGAAAGATGTCGCTGTGGGCCACCCTTTAGTGGGAGCTTGAACTCAGTTTAGACTGAAAATTTATTAGTAGGTAAAACTTGAACAGTTACACTGCTGATGGCTTGTTTCACACTGATATGTGGCTGAGCTACAGAGACTGGTCTCTCATCAGCTACTGAGTGAGATAGTATACGTTAGTCTGGCATGCAGTGATACAAAAGTTCACTCAGTTACACTAAACAACACAGTATATCATGCATAATAGTTCTCAAAGCTAGTAATAATTATCTCTCTTGAGTTACTTACCTGGCTAAGCAGCTAAGAAAACTGGGCCAGCACTCCACATCCACTCCAAGCTCTACTGTATTTCTAGATAACTCACACTATGCACGGGGCGTGATCAATGGGTGCAGTTTCGAAGCTAAGCGCTCAAAAAAGTACAAAAGCCTCAGATGTCAGAAAATGTACAAGTCAAATTTCAAGATAATCTCTTTTAATGAGCATAAGTACCTTCCACTTCGTCTCTGGAGCTGCCATTCTTTAGATAATTTAGTAACAGACGTACACACACACATACACACACACAAAACGACTACCGTAATCCTCTGCACATGATACACATGCTCCGAGGCTTAATTAGGATCACATGTAATTTGTGATTCAGTCCAAAATGTTCGATTAATTGCATAGTAAATTGTATTTCAGCAAAGCACAGTTGACTCAACCTAGTGAACTTTTACTTGACTATAATTATACAGTGTAGTCCACATAATTCAAATTCAAAAATCAAATTTATTAAGAGGTATTTAAAGAATACACATAAATCAAATATTTATGCAAAAGGTTATGAATTACGTGTAGATATAGGTACTATCAATAATTATTATTGGCATGTAAATTGTTCACAGTTTGAGCAATAACTTACTTATCTGAGCTCTCAAATGTTACTTCACTAGCTAGTTTCTTTATTAGCTTTGGTTTGCTCAAAAACACATGAACATGGGACATTAATTTTTATCTTTTTCCATTTAATTTTCAATTGTATATGTTATAGTGCAGGTAATTCTACGTCGATGTTGTATGAAGTACCAGGCAATTTTAGAGAAATGACTTGGTAGGTGCCTAACAACATTTGATAGTCAAGACTGATTACATTTGCCTCTGCCAGTCATGATGGCTAGCACATAAAAGTGTTGGAATGTGGCATTTTTCGTAATTTTATACATGTACACTTGCACAGGCTATACTCTGGTCAAGGTTCTAATCAGTAAATAAAACAAAAAAATTCAAAATTTTGTATTGCTTCAATGGAGGGAATTTTAAAACTTTAAAACAATGGGAATTTGTACTAAGTGGATTCAAATTATGTCGACTATACTGTCTACTCAGTAAACATCCATGATGTTACTATACTCATACCCAGTCAAATTATCAATTGTGTATGGCAAAGTTTGAACTATTAATGTCATTGGCTTTGCATCATACTGCCCTATCCATGTGTAACCAACAATGCTGTGTATGTGTGTATTGTATGATACGTAGAAAATTCATACCATTTATAAGAGCTGATCGGTTGATGCAGAGTTTGAATGTAATAGAGTTAGTGGCACCACTTCACAGGCGGCTACAGTCCATTCCTTGTGATTGTCAATGATGTTTTGTAGTACTTAGGACATTATCCTATTGAGCAGTATATCCATAATAAGGCTTTTGGGGAAACCTGCACCTGCATCGAAAGATATTAGTAAAGACTCAAGTAATAAATGCTGATGCATGAAAGCAATGTAGATGTCTATATACTTAGCTAGCTAGAAACAACACAAAATGCACATTCGACATAGAGTGATACACACTGACACTTTATACATGCCTGCAAAAATATTCAGTGGCCAGGCCTCTGTCTTGTCATAGTTGTGTTCCTCCTTTAGTGTAAGTTTGCCAGCATTGGTTGGACAAGGGTCGACAGCTGAAAATGTCAACTTGAAGTTGAAACTCGAGTTGAAATTCCATAAAAGCCGTATCTTTGGTATTTTTAGGTGATTGGATTTAGACTAGCTATACCTTCAAAGTTGTGTGTAGCTAGCTGAGTACCCAGTTTTACTGTTTTTACGGTCAGGTTCCCGCGCACCCCAAGGCAATTTTAGCCCGCACTCGGATCATTCTGCGCATGCGTAATGTAGTCTCAGACCGTGTCAGACCAGAGTGCATGCTAGTCTCGCGGGCCAGACGTCCGAGAGGGGGGAAAGGACGTCTGGTAAAAGTGGCCCAGTTTTTGTGTGCAATCGGAATTTCATTAGCGTGACGTAAGGTCAATGCGTCACGTGAAAAAAAAAATTCTTGCCAGCAGACATTTAGTTTAGCTGTAGCTTTCTTCTTAGCGTGCTCCAGTGTGAAGTAATCATGAGTTTGAGCCATCTTCTACACACAAACAGTGAAAGTTTAGTCTTACAAAGCTTACGGACGTGGACTGTTCTTGGACGATGATTAGATACAGCGCTACGGTCTCACATGACAAGAACGATCTGGTTGGTTGGTTTCAAATTTGGCGGGAAATTTTACCTCATTAAGTTCGAAATTACAAAATACTGAAATCTGATTGGAGGTTACAACATTCCGCGATTGCAAACGAAAACTGGGCCACTTTTACCAGACGTCCTTTTCCCCCCTCTCGGACGTCTGGCCCGCGAGACTAAGTGCATGCCAAGAAATTAGTCCACAGTCGAGAAGATAAATCAGTAAAATTAATATAGCCAAAAATGGCTCTATGTACTTGAGAGCGTTTCTTTTGTTGAAGAGAAACTTTCTTGTGTCTGACAGGGTATCAGTGCTCAGCCTATCACAAATCAATGGCAACGACTTGACACTGGTACGATTGAAGGAACCTGGATTTAATCTTGAGCTTCATCTACAACTTAAGAACAACATAGAGGGTAAGTATTATTAAAGTTACAGTTAGCTTGGTAGTCTGGCTATCATGCAACATGTTATTTAGTATTGTAGCTTATAATTTACCACCTAATGTTAGTTCTTACATGGATACAGCTATAATATCCATGGTTCTTATTATAAAACAAGTATAACAAAACATTAGGAATGTATAAGAACCTAGGAATGACCAAATCGTACAAAAAGGAGCAAACAAGATAGGAATGGTTGTCAGTTGAGTGAGTTTGGAGTTTCTCCCTATGTGTCTCAGTTTATGTTCATATCCCTAGCTCAATGACATAGTGGACACAGGAATGAACTCCTAGCTCACTTTCTGATGTTTTTTTTTATACTTGTTTGTTTTTTTTCCTTTAATATATTAATGAGGTAACCTAGCATTTGTACCTACTTCACTGTATATTGTCTAACGAAATGGTAAAGTCCAAACTGTGTCCCGTAGTTAGCACAGCTATTTTCTAAATAATGCACACATGTCTGTGTGGAAAGGGTCGTCAATTTGATTTCTCTTGTAGCTTATGAATAATTCATGAGTGTAGAAATGAATGGCTACCATACGGAGAATTCGCATTTTGCCTTGTATCTAGTGACTGAACAAGAGACATGCAAAACTGATGCCAAAAGGACCCGACGACAAAGAAACCAAGTTTATTTCTTCATGAATCAGCTTGTGAAAGTGAGCAGTCTCTCAGAAAAGTCTTCAGTGCTAACATAGAAGAAGAAGAAGAAGAAGATGGAGAAAATTGGAGGTTTGGCATATTTTAGTTAAGTACTTTAGCGATGGTTTTAGGCAATGTTTCTAGGCTCATTAGAATGAGAATGAGCTAAAAAGTAGCTTTATAGTGCCAAGCGCTCATTTTTTTTGCAGAGTTATTAGCGTGAATGTTTGTATTGCGCTAATGGGCCATCCGTGCCATTCCTGTGTAACCAGTACTACCATACTGGGAATACAAAGTGTCTCGAAACACGCGGTAGTCCATATACTATCCTATTAATTTTGTATTGCCTGTTTATAGTATCTGGATTTACCGGCAGTACGTCCAGCATGCATGCGTAGAATCACGGTTCCATTGACTAAAATACATATAGCTTAGTATACGGACCCAGGCCTCGAGGCACCACGTATAAAATAATTATCATTGCTACTGTATTTCAAGTGTCTCTTAGTTAGTGATCTCTTCACTGTATAGTGTACCTATAACTGACAATTTATACTCAGTTGAAAATTAGGAAGGAAAAAAGAGATTGTTGGGAAGCTAGTTTTGAGTATGTGTTGTAGTATCCATTGGCATAGGTCATGATTAGTTCATCTATCTACCTGACCCAGCATAAAGTATGCACTGAGAATTAAGTTTTGTGATGTGTGTTAGTGTTGTGTTTCTTGTGCTGTATTCTGTAGTTGAATGTAATGATGGTGCCGATGTCTCCTCAGTGATGGCCATGGATGATGGACTGAGGACTGGACTCTCCTTCTCTCACTACAGGTATCATCTACAGTCTATTGGCCCAGACTACTTTGTCCTTGTTTGTACTCCATGCACATCTCTATGACAGTTGGCTCATCTAGGTATTAGTATATGCTTCTCATAGTCCAATGTATGGTATGTGTACCACATGAGTCCTTGTGTTAAACTTGTTAACCCCTGGCGTGTGAAACACGTTGAAAATGTTATAATAGTCATTGTTTTTCCGTGTGTGTGTGTGTGTGTGTGTGTGTGTATTCACTCTTAATCTGAAGAACAGCAAGTCTACTATGAAAATTATGGACATAAGCAAAGAGTAGACTAAAAAGATTATATTTTTTAAAAGCTAGAAGCTTATCGTTCCTGAGCTATGCCAAGATTTCAGTTGAAGCGATCGCTCAAGCAGCCATTTTGGCTATGTGGTCCCACCCACTACTAGTATATACATCTATGGCATAGCAAACTAGCTAGAGTTGCCCTATTGTGCGCTAGCTGCACCTTGCTACTGTTGCTATAACTCTAGTATAAATGCTTGGATGCAACAGAGTATCTCTAGTTCAAGAGCTTGTGTTTTTGCGAACTCTACAATGAGCTAGCTCATGATATGATGATCGCAACATTGGCTAAGTATAGCGTAGCCCATGCAACAATATGCTGCATTGCATGCCTCAGTCTCTATGCTATGCAGCTGCAGTATCATTAATGCTTGGATACACTAAGTATAGAAAGTGTGTTTTACATGGCATTGTAGTATTATATTAAACCGAGGGTTGTGAACCAATATGGTGCCATTCGTTTGTTTTGGTAAAAGTCGACTTGTTTGTTGTGTGGTGTGTGTGTACATAGCACAGTACATACTAATGTTGGACACTCTCCCTGTTACTGTTATTATACTTTTAACAGCATCATACAATGCTCCGTACAATTGAGTCATGTCACAATGAGACTATGTGTTCCTATGGGTATTACTAGCATTATTCGTGATCATACCATTGTCAGTGAAAGTAAGATGTTCTCTTTCATCTTGAATACCACCAGTGACATTGTCACTTGCACAAATCAGATCATTTAATATGTTTCTTCAAAAATGATTTTACATTAGAAATAGTAGGATTATAACAGAGGAGCAACAACTTGAAGAAGTCAGTTCCTTATCCACTTGCAGCTGTGATGGAGTCCGGGCCCTCTCCTTTGCTGGCTTCTGGTGCTCAGAGACATTATTCTCCTGATATCTGCAGAGCTTCTTCCCTGTCCTCGACCTATCAGAGACTTCGTACTTGTGATGTTTGAAGTTTTTCAAATTCCTTATCTAAGTGCAGTGGTGTATCTTTGGCCTCTCATGGACCTCCTATTGATGTGTGTAGCATTCTTATGCAAAGAACCCGTTTACGATGTACAGCAGTGTTCTCAGAAGACATTAGCAAAGTTTGAAACTACAGTAGCTCTCTCTCCTCATTTTTTGTCTATCGATCAATGTTTATGGTGTTTCCTTCTCCCAATTGCTCATTCTAGTGGGCCGGGCGTGTTTAAAATAATAATAATAATAATAATAATAATAATGGCTTTGAAAATTTACCTAAGAGAGGTTGATTGTACAGTGTAGAACTCTTTGGGGCAAGTTAGCTTCAACTCTCTCTCTCTCTCTCTCTCTCTCTCGAACAATTAAGTATAAATTTGAAGTTTCCTTTGCCAACACTGATGCGTACAAGTCAAAGTATAAGGAATATGAACAATATTGGAAAATTTTGAAGCCATTGGAAGAGATCCTTCTGCTGTTCATTCTTTTCCGTTTCAACTAATCCCCTTTTGATTCCATTAATCTCTTTGCTTGTGAAATTATAAACATCTGAGGTGTGTTTGGGCATCAATGAAGCTGATCATGGTTTTGTGCTAGTGACTGACTCATGCTCTAGGTCCACCACACTGTATGTGACTACAGGATTAGGAACTAGGATGATTTCAGGAAGAGTGAGTTCTTGTTTGATGAATCGTAGCTTCATTTTAAAGCTGAAGGAGTCGTGTTTCGTTCGTAATTTCCTTGGAATTGCGAAAGAATATGTATGGTAGACCAAGAAAAGTGATGAAAGCAATGCTGGTTGATGTGTATGCAAGAGATTTCCCTCACCAGATTTTAATAATTATAGAGAGTACCAAAAGAGAAAAAGATGAGGTTGATTATGAAAGTGAAGTTGATGACATCCAGTAGCCAGGATTTGTACACTTTACCAATGTGCAAAAGATGGCCCAGAGGTTGTTTCCAGGATCACCATCAATGTTCATGGCAGCCACAATGTACAAAAAGGCACAAATCAAGAGGAGTAGTCCAGTCCAGTAGCAATGTTTGATATTGTAAGGAGCAAGATAAGCATCCATGAAGGGATAAAACCTTGCATTTTTGATTAGTTTTACCATCCTGTTTGGGCATGCAACGCAGAAGCCACTGATAAGACAAGAGGAGAGAGGTGCATAATATAATGCCCACTAGGAGAATAAGAAGAGCTGCTAGAAACAGAGGACCATATGTTGCATTCTTCAAGAATGTTTCCAGATCCTGGAGGGAACTCAAGATCAAAATACCCATCCAAGCACCCTCCACACACAACCACACCATCTAAAGGTGATTGTTCACAAAGTCTTCTTAGCCTGGTGCATCCTCCCCCATATGGGGCCAAACATTTATCTAAGATTGAAAAACTGCATCATGAAAAACACTGCAGCATAATAATGATTACGTAAGCATACAGTAGAACCTCCTTCGAGATAGAAACACTGTATTATAAACCTAGCTCTCAACAAAGGACGATCCTTGGTTCTCAAAAATTCAGGGGGGCAATTCCCTATTGTAGCAATACAAATAGAACCTCCGAGAATAGGACAGCCTCTCTACACAAAGCTAAGGACAAACAAGATTGAATTTATACTGCATGTCCCCAAAGTGTCTTTGCTTGGAGGTTTCACTGTAGCAATCTATCAGATCATTCTACAGAACTTACTGGCACAGACTGCTGCTGTTTCATCAGAGCCACCTGTTGCTTCATTTGAACCAAGTTGACAGTCATTCACCCCATTACAGAGAAGGTCAACAGAAATTATCAATCCTGGATCACCACACTCGAATGCTGGCAAATCTGATTCACCTACATGCAGTGCAGTATACGTATAGTTTATATCAGCCATATGGAAAAAGGGTTAAATTATTATAATGCACCATGCATTATGTTTGCTAGCTATTGTAGCTATTAAACAGTTATTTGGACTACTAAACTCAATAAAATTTAAGTAGTACAACAACAAAATAATAATAGTATAATAAGCTAGAGTATATTAATACTTGTGTGGTAATAAATACGATACCTATAATAGCTATATATTCATTTGTTGTGAGCTAGATATTTTTTGGTCCTTATAATAATACTGCTTACTTACAGTCTAACGCATCAATGACAATTCCTTCATCTTCACCATCAGAACAGAAACCGAAGCCGTTACACAGTTCAGAAGCTGGAAAACATTCCAGATTACCATCAACCAGACAGCCGAAATTGTCCGAGTAATTTTCACCAGGATTAACAGGAAAAGAGATAGGATCTCTCTCGTTGCATACGTCAAAAAGCTGAGGATCTTCACCAGGTGGTACAATAACAATTTGGCAACTGGAATAGCCTACAAACATCATTATCGTCATACTAAGTCTTAGGTACTTCAATAGCTCAAAACTGCTATCTTGGCCCATTTTAAAGTTAAAACAGTGAATCAGATGGATCAAGACTGGCTATAGTATAAAAACTGAAAATATAAAATGAGGACTATTATTATGCTGCTGGAAACACAGTTTTTGTGCCAGGCAACAATGACAGTTTGAAAGTGTTTATATCCAATTTCTAAAAAAAATACCAATATGCATGCATGATGTTAGGTATTAAAATTAATTTCATGCATGATGAGGTAACCATAGAATATACTGATTGCTATGGATACAAAAATTTAGTGAAGACTCAACATTCCACTGTCATTACGTACCATGCATGTGTGCAGTGCTTATAATTATATACTGGATCTGATAAGTTATATAGCCGCTGTAATTATGGGGCAGAAAACAGACTAACTTACCTCAAGCTTAAAGATTTCTCTGAGAACTTAACTCATACTGACTGAATGGTATTCTTTTAAATTGAAACACCTTTCTCCTTTGTTTCCAAGACATCACTCGCTGGAAGATAGTTATTGCATTGCTCAGTTGGGAGATAAACTAGAGATATTTTTCTTATCCTGGTTGCTTTAGGTAAAGGTGAAGAATAAAAATGTCCCGGTTGAATTGTAAAATTGCGCGTTAACTAATGACGACCATTACATTACCCAATTATCAATATGTCCCCTGATGTGTCCCTTCCAGTTAAAATTTTGAAAAGTAAAAAACTAAAGATTAATTGTTATAAATGTGTTACATTTTGACTATTAAAATTTTCAACAATAATTATTATTAGTAGTAGTAAACTTTAACTCTTCTTCAAATTGTAATAGAACTATTTTTGATGTTTGTAAACATGATGATGTCATTGTACTCTAAAGGGGCCGTAGACAAGGTCTTGAATTCGGCTAAATACACAGAGAGATCCAAATGGTGGATCCAGGCGTATACGTACTGAATGTATTCCTGGCTTAAAGTTACAGCTGCTGTAGGTAGCTGTCTCACCAATTGCTATGGGCAACCCACCTGTGTGTGTGTGTGTGTGTGTGTGTGTGTGTGTGTGTGTGTGTGTGTGCGTGCGTGTGTGTGCGTGTGTGTGTGTGCGCCTGCCTGACCTGCTCCAAAGGCTGAGGCTGCTCGGGCAGTAAATTAGCAAAAAGGCTGATGTACTACATGTGATATGATTATATAACAGTGTGATATAATTATTACTTGTGAGAAATTTAAACTATCCATAATGTATAGTATAACTACGACTATAACTAAAACCAAAACAAAAGTATCTCCCTCCCCCATTTTAATTCACAAAAGTTTCTTGCTATTATACAGTAAACAATTACTTTACAAGTAAACACAGCTTACAGCTCTGTTCCAGATTTGATTGGTCAAAGAAGTCACCATCCTTGATGCAAAAGAAGCTAAACATAAGAGAAGAACTCTCCATCATCTCATTTGTGTTCACCAGTCTATAGTCCAAAGTCAATATTCCATTGCTGATCATTGGTCTATTCACAACGATAACAGTACACACATCATCGGTACCTATAGGAGTATATAGTCTGATAGTCATACATTTCATTAATGTTGTTACCGTCATGTAAACAACAGATAAACATTAAAACTTAAAATACTGTAAAAAGTGAAATTTTTGTTGTTGAGAAACAATTTTTATAGTCTCTGCAGGGGAAATAAAGTAAACACACAAATTTAAGTGTGCTCAAATGAAATTCAATGTAAAATTATGGCTGAGGATGCACAATGTACAGTGGCACTACAACACAAAAATTTATAGTATACAAAAACTTCATTATGTAGTAATTTTCACGATTCTTTGGAATCTATGAAATTATAGTTCTTTACATGTCCTCGTATCTTTTGATCAGGCATTAATAATAATTATTGCGAGAAAAGAATTAATATGTGTGAAATAAAATTACCTGGAAGAAATAAAACAATCAGTGTAAAGCTGAACTGGCCTGATCCATCTATCTGAAGCTGAGGGTCACCTTGTTGTCTTGGTGACTGCTGTCCATTTGCTCCGAGTCTAAAGCTCATAAATTCTGCCAGTACAGATGGTGATGTAATGGGTAAGGGTACAGAGGTCGCGGTGATGTTGAGCTCCACCTGACAACTGATGTTGGAAGGAACGTCGACCTGGATCGTTCCAACATTGTCTACAACTGCATTTATACACAGAAACAGAAGTACATTGATAGAAAAAGGGGGTGCTTGTGAATAATAAAAATGATATAATATATCCAGGGGTGGTTAAAAAAAACAAATTTAAATCTACTGAATGTCTTGGAAAATACTAAGCTTCTTTTACTGGGTATACTAAAAATTTTTTGGTTATAGATATAGTTCTTAAACACATTATATAAGGTTTCTATGGCAATGATTTTCAGCACATCGGGTATCAATCACATATAATACCTAAAGGTACCTCTGAGCACCTCTTTTGTAATAGAGTAATACTAAATTATCATTATTATAATGATTATTGTATGGTTATAATCTACATCATAAAATAAACACAACTTCCACCTCACTAATAAGCTGGAGATATTGATCAAAAAAAAATCAAGGGTTGAAGATCGAGACATTTATAGCTATATAAGTCATACCATTAAATCCACAATCAATTGGCACATCATCAATAGAGCACACAACAAATTCAATTTCCTCATTGGCAGTAAATTGGGCAAAAACAGAAGACATGTTGATGATGGGAGTATCATTAATGAACGTCAAAGCAAAACCTGTATGTAAAAATAATCAATATCATTGTCAAGTTTCAATCAACTGAAGTTATGGCATTAGTTGTCAAGTCCTAGACTAAGGATTATCCATGCAGCAGTTCAATGATTAAAGTCCCGACTGATTAAGTGTAGGAAGCTGGAAGAGCAATCAAAAGAACGGGGAGAACAAGCGCTTTCCAATGGCACTTGAAATTTTGAAACTGCATGGTTGCCCCTATAGCTCTTTTGAGAGGAGGTAGCATGGGTGTACGTAGCCTTGTTTATAGGCTCCCAGCTCTCCAGAAATGAAAAAGAAGTGTGCTTAATTTCCAGTTGGTCTGAACTTACAGAGAGAGAGCCTAGGGATGAAATGGCAAAATAACTGCTGGATAATTAGCCTCCAATCTCTGTAAATCCAATTGAACCCACCAGAAATTATATATAGGTGCTGCACTCTCTTTCCGCATTTCCTTTTCTTTTCCAGAGAAGAAGCCTGGGAGTGAGGCTACTATGTCACTGTTTAAGTTTTCACTACAGTAATTTTAGCTGTGAGAATATTAAAAAATGCTCACTAATATTGTTCTAAATTGTGCAGTATAGAGAGAGGTCAGAGTCCATCTGGTTTGAGAATGCCAATAGAAAAAAAAAACGAATAACTTACTAATTATCTGGAGTGAGGGGCCTGGGATTGAGGCCATAATTATAACATGAGTTGAAACTTGAAACTAGGATCACCAGTAAGAGCAATGTATCTATTCTGGCGGGCTCTTTAACTACTGGACATTTACTCTCTACATGACTGGCACACACTCGAACTTACGGACGCACTCTCCCCCAGGGTTATTAGGGTCATCAACGAGGTCACCTAGACACTCTCCACACAGAGGACCTGATCTGATACTGGTACACTGACGACCTAGTTGGGCACACCCTCCTTCATAGGGCCCCAGACAATGGTCTGCATGGAGGAGGAAAGAACACACAAAAATCCATGTATATAAATGTATACATTTCAGCAGTTGGTGTGTATGTGTGTGCGTGCAAGGCAAAGCCTAACACAAAATCTTTCAAGGTGATTTTGTAGAGAATCTTAGTGTAACTTCATTCTTTACAAAGGTCCCATAATATTCCCAACCGTTACAACAACTCATCATGATGGTTTCAGTTAAGAACAATATTATAGGGTTTTCAACACTTACATGCAAATATACATGCCTATACACACTCTGCACATGCATGTGTGTCTATTTGTGTGTGTGTATGCATAATTATGATATTAATTGTGTGTCTGTGTGTCACGGTGTGTGTGTGTGTGTGTGGGTGTGTGTGTGTGTGTGTGTGTGTGTGTGTACATGTGTGTGTATACATGTGTGTGTGTGTATGTATGTGGATGATGGCATCAACTTCACAGTGATATTGTAATGTAAACAACTGAAAACAACTGAAAGTCCCTTATAATTCCAAGATATATATTGAGGTTTATATTTACATACATGATATTAGACTTCGTAGGTCCTCCAATACTTACAAGTACACATGTTTGAAACAAGCAAACAAACTATGCATGCTTGCATAGTTAGAGCTGGGCACGCAGCTATTGTATAGCCTTGCTCAGAGCAAGATTTTTTTCAAGCAAGCTAGGCTTTTTTATGCAGGCTTTGACTTTTCACAACATTTACAAAAGAAGGGAAGAGTCTTGGAACTGCATGGTCCATGAGGCTATGATACGTAGCTATATAGGGCCCGCGGAGATTAAATTTAGAGGGATCTACATGCTTTACTCACCGCTACAGAACTCTGTTCTTTCATCCTCTCCTCCACTACAGTCAGCAACTCCATCACAGAGAGCAGATAATGGCACACGCTCATCCAACACATTACACTGAAACTCACTGCTTTCACCTATTTAGCAAAGGCAAATATTTATAAAGTATATTCAAGTTTGATTATAAAAATTATCCAGATTTTAAGACTGCATGCATGGAGATTCATGATAATTTAAAATTTGAAATCTACATCACAATGCACAAAACTTACATATCAAGGAAGGGTCATCTTCATCTAGGCCATTGAAACAGGCAGTATTGTTGTCACAAAAATCTGCCTCTGTAAGACAGTCAAATATCAGTGGAGCAGTTCCTGGACAAGACAAGTTGTTCACACACAACACAGGAAGGTTGTCAGAAAAGGCTGCAACAGATCAATCAAGAACAATTGGAAATAATATTATTAAACTATTATAATTATTATAATTCAGAGAACAAACATTAAATTTAAGCTAGTATATTATGCATGCACAAGCAGATATAACTTATACATACATACCTGAGCAAATCACTCCAGCATCGTTTCTATGAGTACACGAAGCATTAATATCATTGCTTCTATCACAAGATAGGAGATTTTGTTCGGTGCCATCACAATTGATTCCATCAAAATGAATGGGTTGAATGCTACTCACTCCACCAATGGTAAGGGCAGTNTGTGTGTGTGTGTGTGTGTGTGTTTGTGTGTGTGTTCACTCTTAATCTGAAGTACAGCAGCAAGTCTACTCTGAAAAATATGGACATAAGCATAGAGTCCTGATGTTTTTCTAACAAAATTATATTTTTCAGAAGCTAAAAGCTTATAAATAGTTCCTGAAATATGCCAGGATTTTCAGTCCGAGCCATCGCTCGAGCGGCCATTTTGGCTATGTGGCCCCACCCACTAGTACTACGTACGTATAGCAAGCTAACGAGAGTTGCCCGATCGTGCGCTAGAAATACTCTGTTGCATCTAAGCATTTATACTAGAGTCAGTGTCGCTATATCTCAGACTTCCAGTGTTCTAGCTAGGTGCAGCTAGTCCAATCGCTTGTGTTTTTGCAAACTCTGCAGCAAGCTAGCTCGTGATAATATTATGATTGTGTCGACGTTGCCACAGTATCCACGAGATCTAAAATTAATGGGAAAAAAATTAGATACAGGCCTATACATACACCTGAGTGTAATATTTATTTATTAGTATTTTTCTTTTGCAAATGAAGCCAGGTGTATGTATAGGCCTGTATCTTCTGTTCCCATTTAGATCCCATCACCATACTTGTACAATATAAAGAAAAAATTTTACGGATCACACGAATATGAAATTGTAAGAAAAAAAAACGGCCGTTTTTGAGTCAGATGCTAAATTACGTCTTTGAAAAATGACCGTTGACCTGCTAACAAGCAATTTCCCACTTCAAATATATCATCTGAAGCGAAATTTTGTTCCAAGTACAAAGGTACCAGCTTCGATTGCTGAAAACAATCAGAGCAGTGGTTATTTGCTAATAAATGGGGAAACGTCATTAAAAAATGGCCGATTTCAAAGGCTTATAAGTGTGAAGCCATGCAACACATGATGCCCAAATTATAGGTGTGGTTTAATAACTTGTGATACGGTATATACTTCAAGTTTTGTCTGTGAGGGTGCTCATTTTTATGCGTTGATTTGAGTAGCCTATAGCTATAATATTAAATTTTGCATTAAATTAATAGGAATGGACATCTACCTGTGGTTCAGTTCTTAATTAGGGAATGTCATTATAAGCATTGGAACCCTGAACGTAGTGGAAGGACACCACTCTCTTATGCTTGCGAGTAAGTGACCAAAGAAATAATAAGTTTGTGGATGATCATTATTATAATAATAACATGGATTAAATCAGGAGTTTATAGTCTGTAATGGCGCCACTCCTACAGTAAAATAATAGCTAGGGGTAGTATAATACTGAGCTGGTAGACTCAGGTTGAAAAGCTCTTGAATTAACAAAGAAATTAATCTAAGAGCTATACAAGCAAGCCTGCCTGCCCCGGCACTGTCACTTACTCACTGCCGACCCCCATGGAGCTGTCACAACTGTCATAATATATGTTGTTTTAGTTAAACCTCGAAACCCTTATTGATAAATTAGTTCCTGAATTTTCATTTTTGATATCTTAATTATTATTATGATTATCACTATTATAGATATGGACACTTACCTGTAGTAAAATACCTTGTAACGATCGGATCTAATCCAGACCAGCGGGATGGTTACCAATTCCCACTTCATATTGCTGCTAGGTACATTATTAATAATTATGTGTATATTATCTGATTTATGCATATTATTGTATGCCCAGTGGCGTATCCAGCATGGTGCTCAGGGTGCTCGAGCACCCCCCTGGCTCAGAAAATAATGACGTAATCGCATGTAAAGCAGCGCGCGCGCGCTCAAGACGAGCGCAGTTCAATGAATTATGCTTGAAATAAATAAAATATAAGCTAATAAGACTTTAAATTCACTTTCAAGAGTGAAATTTTACATAAGATTGGAGAAAAAGCCGAAAAAAACTGCAGAACACGATGCCATCTCCGGTGCGATCGCATGAATAACTATTAATAATTTTGCTCACGTGATGCAAACGTGGGCGTGGCTACCTCAAAATTTCCGGGCGCTTCGCGCCCGCATTATATCAGCACCTCCATAACTGAAATCCTAGATACGCCATGCACTGATGCCATGTATGATGGCCTAATAAATATTTTATAATGATTGTCCTGAGTTCATTAACCTTAATTTGACGTACAGAGGGTTACATAATTCAGTTGCAGTAGTGTCTTAGGGCTGTCTGCAGGTTAATTTGTGATTTTGTCCCATGCCATGTATGCATCGAAATCTCAACAAACCCAGCTCTATATCAACTAATCATTCAGAAACACTATAGTACCGTTGTTCATTGTTTCATTGTTCATTTGGCATTTGGCTTCAAGTGTGTTTCTCTGTCTGCAGCTGCATGAGTGCTTAACTATAGCTTCAAGTTTAAAGCCATACCAGTGACTATAGACTGTGCTTGCTGGAGTGCTTTATCTGTGCTTAGCTTTAGCACACTAGCAGATCGAGGGCTTGGTCTTACCTTCAAGTTTTTGTAGTCAAAACTTGACCAGCTGTATACATACTACCGTGAATGTATAATTATAGGTGTGGCCATCTACCAGTTGTTGAGTATCTAGTGAAGGAAGCTAAATGTGACACAGAGGTGGAGTCTGATGAATGGAAAGCTGGCACTCCACTTCATATTGCGAGCAGGTATACTGCATGTCTTTAATTATTTTTAGCTAGTTGTCTGAGTACATATAGTTCATACTAATAGGCGTGGGAACCTATCTGTAGTTGAGTTCCTAGTGAAAGAATCTAGATGTAAGGTGGAGTGTACTGATAGTGAAGGGAAAACCCCACTCCACAATGCAAGCGAGTAAGTAACCTTTACCTCAGTCTGCATATACTTCCTGTGACGTCAATTACTTTTTCTCTAAAATTTAATAATGATCAGGAATGGACATCTACCAGTTGTTGAATGTTTAGTTAAAGAAGCCAAGTGCAACACAGAGAGTACTGATGAAAATAATGAGACTCCTCTATATTTGGCTATCAGGTAAATTCAGTAACTCCATAGACCAGCTTGAATCTATATGTAGCTCATACTCATGCAGGGTAGTGCCGGGGTAATAATAGAAATTTGACAATTAATATCTCCTTTCAGTTTTATAGTTTTAAACAGTATAACTTGTCATTTTAGATGTTTGTGATAAGTTTTAGGGCTATGTGATCATGAATATTCGTATAATCCGGCAGAGAAGGAAAATATGCTGCAAAAGAGGATTTGTTCCCATGGTGGTAGAAGTCTGTTGTCATGGTTACACATTACTCATGGTAGTGTACTAATTGATTCCAGCTGCGCATAATGAATAAATGCATAATTAATGAGATGTGGTAACTTGAATTTATAATAAAAGTGGTGCATTATTTAGAAAATGCTCATATCTCATTAATTATTCATTTATTCATTATATGCAGCTGGAATTAATTAGTACACATTATTAACAATCTGTAACCATGACAACATCCCTGTAGCACCATGGGAACGAATCCTCTTTGCAAAAAAACTTTTTCTTTAAATTATGCAAATATTCGTGGTCATATGACATTATAATTTTGTACGGACATTCAAAATCCAAACATATATCCATATGCAAAGTTTGAAACTTAAACATGAAAACTGAAAGGAGATATTCTAATCTTTAAGTTAATTAGGCCTTACTATTTGTCCCATGCCTTAACTCATGAGTAATAATTATATTTATGTCCACCACCCACTATAGGACGTCTATGTTATAGTTAATGCACAGTAGCAGGGAATTATGGCAATAAATGTCCGATGCTCGAGGGCGAGGATGTTTATGTTGCCATAATTCCCGTCTTATACTGTACATCAACTGTTATATATCCCGTTTCTGATTGGTCACATTTTTCGACGTGCTTAATTCAAATTCACCTTAGTAACAGCTCTGCTCAGTTTTCAGTCGTTGGATTCATTTAGAAAGAAGCAGAAGCAAAAATATGGTGAGTTTCTCGTCTGCCACTCTACCTGGTTTCTACACTCCTCAAAGTTCTCCTCCTTTGTCCAGAAAAAGCGCTCGAACTACACGAGCAATTTCAACGTATCCAGAAAACTCAGTAAACTAAATTAAAAGCTACTTATTTCAGAATAACAGTGGCTTGGTTTTTAGTAGCCTACGCTAAGCCTAAATAATCGACAGAAAGTACTAACTTAAAACTCTCTTACAGAACAGGCCCGTAGCCAGGATTCTTGAAAGGGGGGTGCATATTGATTGCAGAAAGTGTCACTGTGACATTAAAAAAACAGAAAATCTACGGGGGTGATTTGAAACTTATATAATATATGTTTTATGATTGCCGGGTCTGCAGAAGTGGCAGGTGCTAAAACTTAGCATTGCTTCATCTTTTTCCCATCAGTCTTCTTGCGTGTTTAATGGTTCAAGGTTCAATTTAATTACGTTTCTAAACCCAACCCACTCGTTAACTCGTTACCCATGACTGAGCAGTAATTTCTTTACTGTATGCACAGCATTGCTGCAATGTTACATTATAGCTTGTATAATTTTCTTTCTCTTGGAAACAACATTCAAATTAGCCAGTCATCTTAGAAACAATATGCAAATTAGACAGAAACAATATGCAAATTAGTTCCTGTTGTTGAGTAAAGCTGCATTCTTATTGGTCATTCTACTAGCCTTGGGGAGGGAAAATATGGCTCAAATTTTCCCTTGTAGCCCTGCATGAGGGAGGGAAAATATATATCTAGTTAAACCCCATCTGTTACTGTACTAAGACTATCAGATCATCATCATTATAATTAATGGTAAATTAAAAATAAAACCATGCAATTATTTATTTTGTAGGAGTGGCCATCTACCAGTTGTTGAGTACCTTGTAAAGGAAGCTAAATGTAAGGTGGACTGTACTAATGTCTGGAAGAAATCCCCACTTCATCTGGCTAGCAGGTATAAAATTTAATACGGTGCATGTTAATAACAATATTAAATTTTATTATAATTTCATAGTTAACAATAAATTACTTCTTTCACAATATGCATGGTAGCTGTGGGAATCTATCTGTGGTTGAGCTCCTAGTGAAAGAAGCAAAGTGTGATGTGGAGCATACTAATGATGGGCAAACACCACTCCACAATGCAATCATGTAAGTAGCATGACTTAATTGATATAATAATCATATCCGTATGCAAGTAGTAAAAATTTCAAAAAATAAGTAGTAATAGGAATGAGCAGTTTTTTTGTTTAGGCCTATTATGATGAAAACGAGTATCAAGGAATGTAGTACTGTAAATTCTGTAATTGTAGGCCTTCTGGAAATCCTTTTCAAGTAACTGAGTCAGTTAGAAAGTATGTACGTAAGTACGTACGTTAGAACAAAAATGGGACTATTGTGGCTTCCCACAAGCGCTCTCTAAGAATTCCGTTTAGGCCTTGCATTTAGTTGATAATCTGTCAGTGAGAGCCTCTGAGCAACTTTGAAGGTTTAATTTTGTTTGACTAATAGTGGCCATCTTTCACAAAAGAAGCATATAGCAAGGGGAGAGCTTTTGTTTCTAGGAGTCTGCTTTTCTGTCACTGCATGTACACGAAACACAGCTAGCCAGATAACGAGGTTTCTTTGCCAGCTGATTACAAAAATGGCAGAGGTCGGAAATTACGAAAAGGGTCATCTGTGACGTCACTTAGTGAGGTAAATTGCGTAATTGCTGCATGAGCTGCATGGCCAAATTGCAAAGAGTATATATAGTAGCAGGCATGCCGGGTTACCTTTCACTGCCCAGTTATTACTATAATATTATGCAGATGCCTACATGTGCTTGTAGCTAGCAATAAACATCAGTATACTTAATTCATGCACATGCAAGGAGCGTGGCAAGCAAAGCAAGCCACACTCCTTGTGTATCATGCATAATAGTCAAGTCTGTGCATATTGAATTAACCTTATTTTTGTTAATTTTAATGCTTATTATTATCAGAAATGGACATCTACCCGTTGTTGAGTTTTTGGTGAAAGAAGCCAAGTGTAACGTTGAGCGTACTGATGAATATAATGACACTCCTCTACATTTGGCTATTAAGTAAGTATATAATATCAGATAGTTGCATGTCTAGTGATACATACCAAATGATCTCAAGCTCTGGAAATGAAACTGCATGAATTTTTGTTATACTTATAATATATTTTATAGATGTGAACATCAAGCTGTTGCTGAGTTTCTAGTAAAAGAAGCTAAGTGTAATATTGAGTCTCTTGGTAGCTGGGGTCTGACTCCACTCCATTTTGCTTGCAGGTTAGCAACATACTTCAATATTCATGTAAATTAACTTAAGTTTTAAATAGTACGTATAATACTTTCGTGATGTACCAAACTATAAATTATTAATATTCTTTATTTAATTTATAGGAAATCTGGCCAAAATTCACACTTAGTCTATTATCCCTTTGTTGAGTTTCTTCTTGAGAACAATGCTAACCCCAATGCCATTGATTATTCTGGAAAGTCAATACTAGAGGATTTAGCAATAATTGGACTTTATCATGATGCCACTAATGTTATTCAACTTCTCCTCAAGTATGGTGCAAAACCAACTTATGAAGAATGGGAAACCTACCTCAATTCAAAAGAGCATGCTGCCCAAAACACCATAAAAGCATATATAGTAGGAGACCCAGGAGCTGGAAAGAGTTCACTAACAAAGGCCCTCAAGATTCAAAACAAAGGCTTATCATCGCTAAAAAATCGAGTCGTAAAAATGAGCGGTATCGATGAGAAGACAGCTGGTATCGTTCCACACGAGCTCTGTAATGAGAAATTTGGTAGAGTCACACTCTTAGATTTTGCTGGTCACAAGGAGTACTATGCTGCTCATGATGCAGTCATGCGTAGTTCTCTCGACGGGTCTCAGTCGGCTGTGTTCTTCATAGTCATTGATCTCACTCATGACATTGAAAAATTCAAGTCAAATATCCTCTACTGGCTCAGTTTTATCGAGAATCAGTATTCATCCGACAACTTGAAGCCTCATGTGATAGTGGTTGGAAGTCATGCTGATAGAGTAAATGCTGCTAATTTGAGTCGAAAGACTGCTCTTGTGAAGTCTTTAGAAGATGGAGGATCCTTTGATAAGTTTCAAAAGGCTAGCCAGCTTTTCAATACGGTAGATTGCCGATATGCTAAATCGTCTTCTCTATCAAAGCTTCGATCGGTGTTTTCTGAGGTGTGTCAGTCTCTTCAACACTCTCAAGATGTCTCCTTCGCTAGTCACTGGTACTTAATTTTTCTTCTCGACAAATTCCGAGACCACAAGGCCATCAAGCTTGGTGATCTTTTAGCTGAGTCTTTTGACTTTTCTCAAGATCTTGATAGCATGGTTGAATCATGTGAGCAGTTAAGTGCATATGGAAATCTCTTATTTCTCAAGAACAAGCAGTGCCTTGAAAACAGCTGGATTGTCCTGGATAAACCAGCTCTACTCACTCGAGTCCACGGTTCAATCTTTGCTCCCGAGGGTTTCCAAGAACACCACCAATTTGCCACGATTACAGGAGTTGTCCCCTTCTCCAAGCTAGTTGCTCACTTTTCCGATCTCGATTCCAACCTCTTAGCTCACTTCTTGTGCCACCTAGAGTTCTGTCACGAGGTAACTGATCCTGAAATCCTCGCTCTCTTACAAGCTACATCAAGCAATCGTGAGTCAGAAACACCTCCTTCCAAAGAGCGCTACTTTTTCTTTCCCGGTCTAGTTTGTCTCAATATGCCAGGAATGATTTGGCAGCCCAACAGTGCATACAGCTATCACTCTGGGTGGTTTCTGAAGTGCCTCAAACCAGAGCATTTTTTCACGTCCCGATTCGTTCAAGTCCTTCTTTTGAGATTAGCCTTTGCTTTTAGTCTCGAGCCGACAGCATCAAGTACGCGTGGTATTCCAGCTCTTGAGCGAAAGTGTAGCGTATGGAAGAATGGCATCTCTTGGTCTGATCGCTCTGGTGTTAACGTGCTTGTCGAAGTTCCTGACCAGAAACAAGTTGTTCTTTTGCTTCGTTGCCATCCTTTGCAAGAATCAACCTTGGTCGAAGTTCGTTCATCCATCATGCACACCATCCTCGACACAAAAAAAGAGTTTTGTCCAAAGATAATCGTCGAAGAGTCTTTCCTTCAGCCTCTAGATGCTGTTCAGTATCCATTCGAAGATGCAGCAGCAACTGCAAAGCTCATCACCATGATGGAGCTTGCTATAGTGATCTCTGAAGGTCGTAGATTTGCTGTGCTAGATTCAGGTGAGCAAGTGGATGTTGAAAAGCTGTTGTTCTTTGAGCCTTATGCCGACTTGGGTGAATCAATTCTCTCTGAGATTTTCGATACAGAACGTCCCGATTATCACGAAGAAATTCGCGACAAATTCCTCTATAGTATTGCCGACAAAGCTGTGAAGAAAACGGACATTTTCTTCAAACTCTTGAAGACCTCGCAGACACGTCTTGATAATCTCCTCGACATGGCTCCACCAGGAGAGACACACAAGTTTGTTCGAATCTTTCAGATTTGGCGGGATGCTCAAGAAGAAGGCTCTCTTAGTGACCTGCGTAAGACCTTTGACAAGTTCAGTGTGTTTGCAGGAAGGAACCCACTGGTGAGTACATATGTTGTTAATTGCATACAGCTGTATTTCGTATGAATGTACATTGCATGTGTGTGTGTGTGTGTGTGTGTGTGTGTGTGTGTGCATGTTGTATTATAATATTATGGTGTGTGTATATATAAAAATAATAGTGATCACAGATATCTTATGCTTTTGTGAATGCAGAAAATTTGCCACCCATGATCTCATTATGCACCTACATGCAGTATTATATCCTTATTCTTTAGTCGTCAATATACATGCACACAATTATTGTATGAACTTATTATTAATTTTTATTATTAAAAAATGCCTTTTCAAGTCAATTTGTTTGTTACTTTTTATTGTTAGTATAGAACATTGTGAGAATACAATGAATGAGTGAGAACTTGTTTTGATGTGTGCATTTACAAATTTTATTATTAAAATCGGTTGATAATTTTTAAAGTTACTTTGTGTTCTGATTTCTAAGAGTGTGCTTCATGAGAGGATCAATAATTATTCTGATTTGAATCAAAAAGTGTATGTAGGCGTGCATGTGTCTTCATGGTGAGAGGCAGGAGGTGTGGTGCACTAAGAGTAGGGATCCATCCCTGAAATGATGTTGTATGCCGAGTGCTGACATGAGATCACCTTCATGAGTCTGATCCTACAATGTCATGTAAAAAGTTTCGAAATAAAATAAAGCTCGTACAAACTCCAAATCAAATGCTAATTTTTTTCCAAAGTTGAGGCAATACTATTAGCATTCACTATTACATGTGTATGTATGTACGCATATAATACCTGTGAAGTTTTGATGCAATGCCTAGGTCTTGTTGTAAGACCCCTTCATCCAACTCCAGTAGTATTTCTCCACTGACCTGCTCTCTTTGGAATGCCTCGCGATATTGACTTAGCTCCATGGCTTCTAACAAGTTCTGAATCTGCAATAGCAAAGACAAAGAAAAGTGTTATTTAACTGCTCACTTGAGTACTCGAGGTAGACTTGCTGTGTTGCAGTCAAGGAAATTAGGGTATATACAAGACAATCGTACAGATTTTGACTGGTAAAGGCTAATTATAGTCACTAACAAAATCTACGCAAAGTTCGGGAATCGCTATGGTGCTTGAAATAATAATATATATATAAATTAATTTTATTATTGAAATCGGTTGATATATAGCCAAGTAATAGGGAGGGAAAAAAAAAAGGCTCAAGTGAACACAAATAGACTAGCAAATGGGCCTTCTGACTAATACAAAATCGAACAATGCTGGACGACAAAATTACTTGAAAATTTCAACTTACGTGTGCTATGTTCATGTTCATCAAGTACATTCTGTTTTTGTCCTTCACGCTCTCACTCCCAGTAGTGGCATTGTCCGTGGTGGTGGTGGGCGGGGTCATGAGGAGGGGAGGTGGGAGAGGGGGAGGGGTCGACACTTGGTCTTCCAAAAGGATCAACTTGTCTTGGAGAGCCTGTGTGTGTGTGTGTGTGTGTGTGTGTGTGTGTGTGTGTGTGTGTGTGTGTGTGTGTGTGTGTGTGAGAACTACAAATTAAAACTTAGTAAATTTAAAGGTAGATTTTACAAAATAATTCACATTCGTGGGCACCAGACAAAGAAGCTTAAAAGCTCAACTTTACTTGTGTACGTTGCAAAAGATGTAGAGTTATGTACCTTCATTTGTTTTGACATGGCATCCAGTGTTCCTCTTAGTTTCTCCATCTCTTGGCTCACTAACTTTGTCTCATTATTGTTCATAGCTGAGAGAGAGAAAGAGAGAGAGAGAGAGAGAGAGAGAGAGAGAGAGAGAGAGAGAGAGAGAGAGAGAGAGAGAGAGAGAGAGANTAGTAACAATTCATATGCAAAATTAACATGATAGCCATTATTATAAAACACATAATTATGAAACACACTACAGTCAATCACTCACACACTTACACATACCAAAATGACTCTCTACAGTTCCCAATCTCTTCTCAAATGCTCTAAACATCTCCACACTGTGTTCCTGCAACTGTTGTTGCTGCTGTTGCTGCTTATTCTTCTTATTCACGACAGAGTACTTTGGATAAACCACGGGACTCGAATTTCCTTGACCATCTCCTTCCGAGAGTGCTTCAACATCGTCGTAATTTGAATCCGAGGAGCTTCCTTCGAGCAGCGAGTCGTCCAGTCTATTTCGAGTCGGAACTGGAGGAGCAAGTGTTTGTGAGTCGATAGAGTGAATGTTTTCGATGGTGCTGCAGTTATCGTCAGACGGCGTGGTGTTAGTGTTGGTGGTTCTTGGGGGAACTTCTAGCGGGGTCTTCTTCGTCTTGGTCACTGTACAATGTGAGGATGAACACACAATAGTGAGTTGGCAGGCAATATTATAATGGAATTTAATAGCCTAGTTCACAAGCACACTCTCTGCCTGTGCATGATCAAAAAAACTTAAAATAAAAAAAAAACTTAAAATAAGGGAAAGGTTAGTCTAATAAAAAAGAAGTTAGTGATAATAACTGTCAACTAACAGACACGAAAAAAATTTCACAATCTATGCATAATTATACATAGAAAAATCTATGCATGTATGGATCAATATACACAGAAAAATTTCACGCATGGGCTATATGCATTACTGTTGAACATCAAAGTTAGCACAATACAAGTCCTACCATCACTACCTCTTGGTGATCCATCACAGCTCCCTCCGCTGGTCTTTCCTCCACCTCTTTCTTTCTCTCCTCCACTCACCCCGCCCACATCAACACCCTCGTACTCTTCCTCACGGAGGCTATCGTAAATGGACGTGGGAGCATCCAATTCCACTCCGAATGATTCGCAACCTTGTCTCACGGCAGAGTAGAAGAGAGACTGGGCCGTGTAGATTCTATCTGAAGCAACGTCGCGCATGGCTTTGACTCGAGTCGGGTTATACTTTTCATAGATGCTTCGAGTATCGTCATAGAGCTTATCAGTCTCTTCGATTTCAACCACTGCAACCTGGTTGGGGGAGGGGGGATATAGAATGGTATATCAAATCATATGTAACTAAAACTATTATTATTATAGGGCATTCTGTACTGTATAATTTTTTCAATAGTAAGATAATTCTACAACAGTGTCATAAACTGTAGAAAGGTGTATTAATGATATAAAATGAGTGCATAAAGTTGCCCATAAAGCACATAATGGGGAAATAAATTCAGTCAAAATTCATATCCAAGTACACACACACACCACCCCCCTCTCACCTCAATCTGTAGCAAGCCTCCCTCCAGAGGAATATCTATCAACTTGTTGATGTCCTCATCAGTGAACCCATCCAAGGTGGTGGGGTCTGTGTCAAACACGGCAGATGATATAAGTGAGGTCTCAGTGACACACGTTTGCATCGTGATCATACGAGAGAGTAGAGTCTCTGGGATATCGTGAACCTAGTGGGGAGGAGGTCAAGAGAATTGTTAGTAAAATAAATAAGGAACAATATTCTAGTATAGAACTAGGAAATAAGGCTGATCCATGGTTATGTGAAAACATTAGGATATTGTGAACCTAATGGGGGGAGGGTGGGGTGGTAGACATATTTGCACTGTGTGAGGAATCATACATATGTAGTTTTGTTTGACACAATGAGTGTCAAGGAAGTTAAGAGAATTGTTTTGTAAAATGTGTAAGGAACAATGTCTTCAGTTTGTCCTTGTGTAGGCAGCATGAGGGGAGCCCCTTAATATGGGGTTGTTTGATTGTGGAGAAGGATTATCATACATGCTGCACACACGAAGCACCAAGCACTCTTCAGTCAGTCATTATAATAAACAGCCATGCTATATAGAGGTTTTTGGTTCCTTAAACAAAATCATATATACATTTGAATTTGACCACCTTTACCAGAATGATTGGTTTATACTACGGGATAGAAAAACACATTTAGAAAACTAGAATCATCCTAACATAGATTTCACTTTAAACTTCCCCTAGAATATTATGGATTTTGCAATCAAGAATGCGTAATGACATGAAAGTTGTTTTTACTTAAGAATGGTAAACAACAAACAAGTCTTAAAGTGACCGGGACCAACTATTTCTGATGTAAGACAACACAAATGAAGGAGAAACACACATTCCATCCATTACAGTTGAAATGAACGTCAACAGCCACTTGTGCCATTGCAGCAACAGCAGATGTTTTACTGTCAGAGATTAGGGGTATAATAGGCACGGAAGTTCGTTCAAATGCCTGCACAGTTGCACTCAGAAAGACACTTTGTTTACAGAAATCCCCCCTGTCAACAGCTAAAGAATGGTAACAGACTTACACACAAACATTCAACAACACAAATTCAAAGCACATTGAAAAAAAAAACATGTTACTACTCTGAAACAGTAATTTGAAAAACATATTTGGGAGACTATATAATGCTGGGAATTTTAGAACAAAATGGAAAGAAAAACTTACATGTACGCCACTATCAATACATCAAGGAGGCTAACTGGCAGTACAGATGTACAACATGTGTGTCACTCAGCTGCTTCAAGTAAACAATAATACCATCATGTATGCTATTACAGCTAGATGCTTCTGCAGCTGCAGGTGGCTGATTTTATCAAGCACTCTTGAGAGGGAGTATTATCAGAACCCAACCTCAAACCACACTCCCAAACCACACACTATTTCACGATATCCCAATAAGTGCACACACACTTGTACTTGCATGGTAGTCCCCTACAGTGAAATGGAAGCCTGAAAAATTTCATAGTAAAATTGTGGAAGGTTATCACAATGCACATCCCAGCACTACAGCATACATCTTTATCAGTGCATGAGTCTAGGCAAAACTTTCAGTTTCCTTTGTACTTTTATAGGCTTTTAAATTCATTAATAAGGACAAGAATATGTTATTGTTCTTGATAGCGATCACAGTGTGAACTGGAAGGCATGAGAAACAAGGCTAATGAAGTGCCATCTACTGTATTGCAGTGAAGTTGCATTGTTGTATGATAGCACAAGTGTGTGTTTGCATTCGCTTCAAATGTAATGGGTGAAAAAAGCATGTTTCCCTTTCATTTGTTGTCTTACGTTAGAAATATCTGGTCCGGCCATTTTAAAACTTGCTCTTTTTTTTACTGTTATTATGATATCCAAATAAAAAATGGGATTTAGTTAATTTAGCTGAGTTTCAAGTGGGAGTATGTATAAATAACTCCGTTCCTTTAATCTACATAACAGCAATATGGTATTCACAAACCTTCGATGATGTTTCAGGATTTTGATAAATCTCGGGATTAAGATAAATCACAGCACCACAAGGGAAAGGGCTGGGCATGTGTTCAATCATGTCCGAAATGAGCATCCTGTTCTGATAGGGTTGAGTGGAGAACTCCCCATGGCACTCCTCGGGGAGGTACTTATCCGATTTCGAAGAGAGACTGAACACTTTGAGAGTTTTCTTGCTCTTGAACCGAGACTTGTGAATCTGAGAGGATGAAAAGAGGAAAGAACAATGAACACATGACATGGACCAATCTTGATAATGTAGTACCAGTTCAAATGCACATGTGTATTAAACTGAAAGTAAATGATAATGGTAGGGTTAGGGTTAGAATCACACTATTAGACCTTTCCCACCCATATATATATGTAGGCGGGATTTAGTGTGGGGGGGTACACTATTTCCCTAGCCTCGTGAACCAGTCCCTCCCCGCTATGCTTAGCGCTTATTGCTAAGCGCGGGGAGGGCCTGGTCTCNAATTTTGCTCAGGTATAATATGTGTATTTATTATCCATAACTTGTCTATTATCTCCAGACCATTGTCTGGGGCCCTATGAAGGAGGGTGTGCCCAACTAGGTCGTCAGTGTACCAGTATCAGATCAGGTCCTCTGTGTGGGGAGTGTCTAGGTGACCTTGTTGATGACCCTAATAACCCGGGGGGAGAGTGTGTCCGTAAGTTTGAGTATGTGTCAGTCACGTTCATGCACTTAACTTTATTCTCTTACCATAATTATAACTAAACACATATTTCAAGTACTGTTGGTTAGCAAATTTCATGTAGATTCTGTTAGTGACTGTAACTATCCTTTACCAGTCCGATGATAATTTTTGTGTTTGTCCCATACAATATGTATTGAGACAGCATCAAAGCAATTGCTTCTCGGGCTCTTGCATACAACTGAATGCAAAATTAATAGGCTTAATCCTTTAAGGGGAGGTTAAATGCAGTATACTATTATTGTTACTTAAACAGCATAATTATTATAATAAGTTTATTGAATCGATTACATATTACACTCTTAATTATTTTTTACAATAATTATTATCATAAAAAGGTTTTGCTGCAAGGTTCACTAATGATTCACCCATCATCAACATGTCTTCTGTTTTCATCCAATTCACTGCCAATGAGGATATTGAAAATGTAGTTTGCTCTCTGGATGATGTGCTAATCGATTGTGGATTTAATCGTAAGCTTTAAATTAGCAGGGAAAAAAGGTTATCTTTATTAAAATTAATATAGAAAGTTTGAAAGCTGATAATTATTCCAAAGCTAGATCATATCTATTTTTTGTTATTGTTTTTGTTGTTTGGGTTTTGTGAGATTATACCTACACAATCATAATAATCGTTTTTAGTCGCAGAGAATCTTGGAACAGTCGATATTGACCTTCCTTCTAACTCCAGTTGTCCGGTGGAGCTCAACATCACTGCGACCTCTGTACCCTTACCGATTACATCACCATCTGTACTGGCAGAATTTATGAGCTTTAGACTCGGAGCAAATGGACAGCAGTCGCCAAGACAACCAGGCGACCCACAGCTTCAGATAGGTGGGCAGAGGATGACCTATATTCTCATCTTTTTCATTTTTCCAGGTAATAATTGTTTTTTATAATTCTTTTACTATTAATACATGAATATAATTATGATGGGATCAAATGCTATAATAATAATACAACCATAGATATTATAGACTACGTAACCTATAATATCCATGATACAACTCAGGATTCAAGAGTATTTATCATCATAATACTTGTCTATTTACATAAACTCTAAGGTAATAGTGGAATATGCACTGCAAACATTGTGAATCAACCCACGGTTAGGAATGGAGTGTTAAATTTAGAGTACAGAGTGGTGAACACTTTTGAAATGATGGAGAGTCCTTTCTTTGAGTTCGGCTTCTTTTGTATCAAGGATGGTGACTTCTTCAACCCAAGAAATCAGGAGCAAAGCTGTAAGCTGTGTTCAATATATACTGGGTAGAGTGATGATTAGGTCCTTTGCAGATAGTAAAAGTTAGATTTATAGCAAAGAAATATTCTGATTTTTTAAAACTATATACACACACACACACACACACACACACANCACACACACACACACACACACACACACACACACACACACACACACACACACACACACACACACACACACACACACACACACACACACACAGGTGGAATGCCCATAGCAAGTGGTGATACTGCTACCTACAGCTGTAACTTTGGGCCTGGAAGGCATACGGTACGTATACAACTGGATCCACCAATTGGATCTCTCTGTGAGAGGAGCAGAATCCAAGAACTTGTCTACTCCTTTCGAATATGATGCCATCATCATTGCATTGTCATGGTTACAGACATCATTATACTTGTAATTGAAGGAGGATTGAAATAATTACCTTATAAGATAGCATTTGTATAGTCATGTCAATCGGTTTTTTTCTCAGGATTTTACCACAACTGAAACACTACCGAATAGCCGAATTTCGTCCTGAATAGAAATTCGCGGAGAAAATTTTCGTGGATTGCGTCTCAACACTATGTGACGACTTTGTACCTTACAAATTTTGTGGGAGAAACTTTTCACGGAAAGCTGCCAAACCGCAAAATTCGCAACAATTTCCCGCTACGGTACTTCATTGATTTTGGTTAATGCATGGTAAGAATCATCAATGCGAACCTGAGCACTTTTGTTAACCTCCTTTACCTAGTTTTGAATGTAATAATTATTATAAATGTAAAATAAATAATACCTTTTTCTAGCATGATAGTTGCTGTTCTGCACACATAGTTAATCATAGTTATTAACAGTCAAGCTCACCTTAGTCACAGGAGTTACCAAACATATAAATTATTATAGCTATTGCTAGTTATCATTGCAAGCGAAACACATGTAGTATACACAAATTAATGCATGACAACATAGGAATGTAACGCTTTTGAATATTGATATTATACTATAAAATTTCGATTATTGTTCAACTGGCCAACTGACATCTATATTTCCTTGAACTACATAATATTATAGTCTCAAAGAAGTAATTTTAGTGCATGATGATTTTGTGCAAAAAGTCTTCTAGTAGGTCTTTGGTCCATGCTCTTTTTATTAAGTTTTACCTGCTGGTTTTGATCTCAAATGTACCACTGACCCAAGGTATGCAATCATGTTGTGTGTGTGTGTGTGTGTGTGTGTGTGTGTGTTGAAATTGATGTTGCAGAAAATGAAAGTCAATGAAAGTAAGAATGTACATGTCTTTGTATACTTTTACAGGCTGTGGCCTGGGTGCAGATGGAGAGTTAAGACTGGTTGCTACTGGTCTGCCTGACTTTGGTCGTGTTGAGGTGTGTCTTGGTGGGTCATTTGGAACCATTTGTGACAATGGATGGGATGACAATGATGCTCAGGTAGTTTGCTCTCAGCTGGGACTACCATCCTCAGGTATATGACTAGTACAACCTATTATGTTTGCGTTATATTATGTTCAGCACTTTTTTTTCTTCTTATTTACTTAAGGAGCCACCGCCCTTACCATTGGTGGAGGGAATGACGCTCAACCTATACATTTTGATGGAGTCAATTGTGTTGGTACTGAACCAGAGCTCATATCCTGTGACAGAAGCAATAGTGTTAATGCTTCGTGTACTCATCAAAATGATGCTGGAGTAATTTGCTCAGGTATGTATAATGACTATGCTTGTGAAATAATTATTGTCGAGCATGTTACAAAATCAATTTGATTTGATCTATATAATTATCAATCTGACTTTATTTCAATAAGCAAAGGATTCTAAGTTAACAAAATTATTGTTACTGTGATAAAAAGAAAAATTATGATAAACATTGTACTAACAAAATCTTAAATTCTGCTTGCAGCTTTCTCTGATAACCTTCCTGTGTTGTGTGGGGAAAACTTGTCATGTCCAGGAACTGCTCCACTTATATTCGACTGTCTTACAGAGGCAGATTTATGTGACAACAGTACTACCTGTTCCAATAGCCTAGATGAAGATGACCCTTCTCTGATATGTAAGTCTAATACAGTGAATGTAACTACTAATAATTATGGTCTAGTGACGAAACCTCGTACTCAGGCCAGTCACTTATAAGGTGGGTGGCAGGGTACGAAACTAGAAATCTATATCAAAACATGTTGCTTAGTTTTCATAATATTAATTGCTAGAAAGACGAAGAAATTTTATGGCAATAAATTAACCTGTATATCATACGTACGGTAGTACGTATAGTAGGAATGGGCCGACTGTCCCATAGACACCATACAAAATGTTGGCCACTATAAAAATCTAGTCAAACAAAATTAAACCTTCAAAGTTGCTCAGAGGCCCTCAATGACAGATTACCAACAGCATGCAAGGCCTAAAGCTCACAAAAACTTTCCTCAGCACTCGTAGTGAGTGCTATTGGGAAGCCACCATAGTGCCATTTTTGTTCTCTAACGTACTTACTTACGTACGTACTTCCTAACTGTCGGACTTACTTGAAAAGGATTTCCAGAGAACCAGAAAGTGTTGAGCCAACTTTGACAGCACAAAGTAAGTTCTTTTCATGGGTACTACATTCCTTGATACTCGTTTCAATCTCAAATGGGCCTAAACAAAAACTAGAAAGCTTTGAAACTTAGTGTATAAATTCATGTACTACAATGCAGCCATCTTGTAGGTAGAGTTCAAAGGTCATTTTCCACGTGGCATTATTATGCGCATGCGCATTAGCCTCCTCCAGGATAATGAAAGACATTGTAGCTGCAACTCAAGCTTTTTGTAGGGACTAACCAGTCTCTGATAGTCTCCACACTGTAGTGTTGAAAAAAGTGAATGAACAAGTAGTAAAAATTTCAAAAAAATAAGTAGTGTAGGAATGGGCAGTGCGGTAAAAAGCATTGGAACAAGGCATGTCTCAATTTCGGCACATGACTACTTCATTTTTTATGTCCAACTCTTGGCCAGTAGTACTCCACTGCTTAGCCAACTGATTAGTAGGAATTTGAACCAATGCAACAACAAGATATGGTACTATAGTAGTACAAATCATTGCATTTATGACACAGGATACATATAGGGATCAAGAATAAATCAAAAATGAAGTAGTCATGTGCCGAAATTGAGACATGCCTTGTTCCAATGCTTTTTACCGCACTGCCCATTCCTACACTACTTATTTTTTTGAAATTTTTACTACTTGTTTTAAACTAAAGCATTTCTGATTGCATAGCTTACATATGAAAAGCCTCAATTAATTTTTAGTGCTACTTTTACTGTCATGATAATTAAATTTTATTAAAGGTGAAAGCAGGCAGTTTCAATGTAATGTGTTGGATGAGCGTGTGCCATTATCTGCTCTCTGTGATGGAGTTGCTGACTGTAGTGGAGGAGAGGATGAAAGAACAGAGTTCTGTAGTGGTAACTAGCTTGTTTGTGCATTTTGTTTGTTTGTTTGTTTGTTAATATGCATTGGCATGTGTATTTGTAGGTATTGAAGGCCATTTACAGGCTTATAAGAATTTTAATTCAATTATTAATTTCATTGACTGTATTAGTGACATTCTTAATCTAATTTCAGTTTACACTACAAAATCACTAGGAATGATTCTGTGTCATAATTATAGGCTCTGAGTGTCTTTCACACACACACACACACACACACACACAGGAATGATTCTGTGTCGCATGTCTTCCACACATGCACCTACACACACACGCACACACACACGCACACACACACACACACACACACACACACATGCAATGCACAATCCATGTGACATTGTATGTGCTACGATTATAATAGACTGTGTACTTATTCGATCTTTCGCAATTCCTCCATGCCATGCAGACCATTGTCTGGGGCCCTATGAAGGAGGGTGTGCCCATCTAGGTCGTCAGTGTACCAGTATCAGATCAGGTCCTCTTTGTGGGGACTGTCTAGGTGACCTCGTTGATGACCCTGATAACCCTGGGGGAGAGTGCCTCCGTAAGTAGTTTAAATCTGTCCGGTCGATGAGCTCTTACAAGTGTCTTTTTTTTACACTGACTAATTGTATACCGTATAGCTCCAAATTTTGCTGGTACAATATTTGTCTGTGTCTGTGTGTCTGTGTGTCTATGTCTGTGTGTGTGTGTGACACTGTCTTACAGCTAGTGCATAGCGTACAACGCACAGCGCACAGCGCACAGCACACAGTGCACAGCATACAGCATACAGCATACAGCGCACAGTGCACAGTGCACAGTGTGCGCAATGCACAGCGCACAGCATACAGCGCACAGCACACAGCGCACAGCGCACAGCATACAGCGCACAGCATACAGCGCACAGTGCACAGCGCACAGTGCACAGTGCGCAATGCACAGCACACAGCGCACGGCAAAGCGCACATGTGGTGATACATTGTGTAATAATCCTTTTAATGTGCATGGATTATTTAAAAGTAGAGTCTTATATTTGTATTAATTTTCCAGGTTTTGCTGTGAGGTTCATTGGTGATACTCCCATCGTCAATGTTACTTCTGTCTTTGTCCAATTCACGGCCAATGAGGACATTGCAAGTGTTGTGTGCTTTGTTGATGACATGCCTATCCCATGTGTGACAGATCCACGTAAGTTATAGTCAGAAGTTTCATATACATGCCATGACTCAGTGCTGTATAATCTCCCTTTTTATTTCTACTCTTGATCTATAGCTGCAACCAAGAAAAAAAGGTTTATTGCTCAAAATTAATATACCCTATACTCACATAGCCTCATACCCAGGCCTACCCAGTGCTGTTTAACTTTTATTTTGCTAATACTTAATGATTTTATTAGTCGATTATAAGATTCGCTCTGTAAACATGTTGGTTCTTTATTGTTGTATAGAGAATCTTGGAACGATCCAGGTCGACCTTCCTTCTAACAACAGCTGTCAGGTGGAGCTCAACATCACTGCGAGCTCTGTACCCCTACCCATTACATCACCATCTGTACTGGCAGAATTTATGAGCTTTAGACTCGGAGAAAATGGACAGCAGTCGCCAAGACAACAAGGTGACCCACAGTTACTGACGGATAATATGTTTTTTACGGATCAACTCATCTATTTTGTTGTACCAGGTAAAAATTCACTCAATTGTCAGCTATGTTAGATGTTATTATCCTATTAGCTGTCAAACCCAAGCCTTGTTCCCATGGAAGCTCCTCACCTACCTTACACGTAAAGAAAGATGCCTTACTTGTAAAGTATAATTATAGGTAAGGAGCTTAAGTGCAAGGTAGGCGGGGAGCCTGGGAACAAGGCCAGTCAGACCCATGCACTCACATCATGATGTGAATCTTCTATAGCTTTTATATATACTAGGTGTTATCCATTTTTTTAGTATGATAATAAAAATAAAAATTATAGTTTGTGAATTGACCTACCTTCCTCGTAATGTGTAATATACATGGTGTAGCTAGGTCTAGCTAAATTAATAGACAGCAAAATCATGCTTTGCAGAATAATTATTATTAAGCAATAAATGTATGGCTATCTACTCCTAGGTCTCGATGGTGTGTGCACTGCTAACATAGTGAATCAACCAACAGCTAAAAATGGAATGTTGAATTTGGAGTACAGGCTGGTGAACACTTTTGAGTTCATGGAGAGTCCATTCTTTGAGTTTGGCTTCTTTTGTATCAAAGATGGCGACTTCTTCAACCCAACAAATGTGGAACAGAGCTGTAAGCTATGATGATCAGTAATCACACACACACACACACACACACACACACACACACAATATTATCACCTGTCATGCATAATCGATCATGCAGTATGAACATCTGACGCTAAGCTACTTAATCAATTTTAATAACTTACACAGGTGGGGTGCCCCTAACAATTAGTGAGACGCGTCCCTACAGCTGTAACTTTAACCCTGGAATACATACAGTACGTATACTACTGGATCCACCCTTTGAATCTCTGTGTGTGCTGGGCCAGATTCAAGACCTCGTCTACTCCTTTCAAATACCTTGATTGTCGTCATGGTAACTAACAAACATCAGTCATCATAATAGTTCATTTATAGTGGTTAATCTGTTGAATGAACATCGTTCATAGTCATCTATAAAATTTAATACTAGGACTGTTTTATATGATTTTAATGATCCATGCAATAATAATTAAAACATTCAGTCATAATCAGACTATATATAGGCAAAAGCGTAGCTATAGCCTCGTCCCTAGGCCTAGGGACAAGCTTGGCTGAGGCAAAGGAAAAGGTCATCACGAAAACTTGCAAATTACATTCATATAGTAGTATTTTTTTCTTATTACCTTTACCCAAAACACCTTATAGGCTTCCCACCACTGCAGCACAACTAGCTGATCATGCATGACTCAGTTTTGAATTTGAAATGGGTTATAATAGGTATAATTATAATAGTTCTATAATACTATAACAATAATTATTTGATTGAATTATAACAACTTAATTCTTAATTCATGCATGACTCATCTGAGATACATCATTTTGTGGTCATGACCTGATTTTCACTGGTCATTGCACAAACTGAGTGTACACCATTTACCAGACTCATTTTTTCCTTGCGAAGGTATAATAATAGTTTGTACTATTAATAATTTCAATGGTCTTACTCTTAATAAATCCACACCCTCTGAAATGCATCATTTTCATGAAATAGTATTTTAACACATAAACATACATGTACACATGTTCATGACACCATGTTACTACATGAAGAATGTTTTGTAATGAATACTAATTCATTTAAATTACAAGGGGATCTTTATGCAGCCTCATCAGGCTATAGCTAACTGGTATGTATACTGCACCCATCTCTAATGATATGATATTAGTGCCATGAGCAGTTGAATAAAAGCAGCTGCTCCTGCTATATATAGTTCCCATACACTGCTTGAGTCCTCTAGACAGCAGCTAAAGAACTAGAGACTAAGTGATATCTTACGAATGGTATGAATGTGATAAGTATAATTATAGTGCCTGTCACTGCCTGCCAGTATACAATTTGCTTGACTCATTGATAGGAAATGAAGGATTCTCTGCTAGTATACGTACTTTTTGCTCTAGCAGCTTTGCTTGCTGCTCAAAGCAATACTAGAGTTGCTGCACAAGCATTATGTAAGTTATAATATTATAGTTCGTGTATTTGGCACCGATCCATGTTAGAGATTCTATAAAATTAATTATACATCATTTTTAACATTAAATTAATTTTAGCTATTATATAAATAATTATAATTATAACTTTGATTGTATAGATTGCCTTCTTATTTTACTCATTCAGCTGTTGACTTTGTTGAAAACATGTACACAGTGTTGGAGGGTGATACCATTCCGTTAGCCTTGCAAATAACTACTCAGAATGATCTGCCTCTGGAATCAGAACAGACTTTTGTCATCAGTGTTTCCCCAACCACATCTGAAGGTGATAACATACTAATTATTATCAGAATCTGATTCTATGTAGCTGTAGATCAATGTTTTATTGAATATGTACAGGAACTCTGTCTGACATTTCACCATTGGGTAGTGCAGCTATTCAGCTTCCAATTGGAACTGCTCCAGGTGTTGATATCTCTGTGACTGTCTTCTCAGCAAATGAAGATGTTGATATTATAGATGAGAGTTTTGTATTCCAGATTATGGAAGTTTCATTGTTTGAACCTATTGCTACTGTGGTGGTTATGGACAATGATGCTGCAGGTAAATAGTAATATGTGGTTTGTGCATGCATGATAATTATTATGAAACTCAATCTGTCATGCACTTAGCTTCTAGATCTTATTATCACCTTTTCTCTTCTTTGCTACACGATGCACAATATGTCACATATACACCTATCAGTACCAACCATCAGTTTGGATCAAAACTCCTACGGCATAAATGAAGGTGCAGGCTTAGGTTTTGTAACTATATGTGCTGTGTTGGAGGTTGTAGGCATAACTAGTACTGGAGTTGCAATCAGCTCAAACTTTGTACTCTCAAGTGGAACAACTGGTAATCAATAATAATTATTAATAATTATTGATGTATAACATGCAGCATATAACATAATATGCAGTCAGGTGTGTGTAGTATGGGCATGCATGGCACTGCTGCCATGGATATACTGGCATTCACTGCATGGAATGCATGCACATAATTAAATCTTCCAAAATACAGATGCATGTGCATGACTTTGACATTAACTTAAACTACATAATATTATTATATATAGTGTGTAATTATTTAGGTATGCATGCCTATCTAGCTATATACGCTTGAAGTTATATACCTTCTCCAATTTTTGTATGGCTACGAAAGGCCTACAACATGCAGTACAACTATCATGCATGAGCTAAAATTCAATATAATTATATAGGTGGACCTGGTGTTGACTACATTCAACCATCTAATGCTGATCTGCAGATTACATTTCCAGTGGGCAGTTTCAATGGCACTGTTGATTGTGTGATAGTTTCAATAGTTCAAGACTCCATTGCTGAAGGTGATGAAGTGTTCTCCGTTTCTCTTTCTCCTCCAACTGGTGGTGCACAGCTTGATGATCCTCCTTCAGCTCCTGTTACTATCATTGATGATGATGAATGTATGTGATGTGATGTGTGTGTATATATGTGACTGCCAGTGTGTGTGTGTGTGTGTGTGTGTGTGTGTGTGTGTGTGTGTGTGTGTGTGTGTGTGTGTGTGTGTGTGACGGTGACAATGTGTGGGGGTGCTTGAAAGAGTGACAATAATTTGTGTTGGCCTTTATGTGTATAGCCTCCCCTGAGTGCACTGATGGAGAGTTAAGACTGGTTGCTACTGGTCTGCCTGACTTTGGTCGTGTTGAGGTGTGTCTTGGTGGGTCGTTTGGAACCATTTGTGACAATGGATGGGATGACAATGATGCTACTGTAGTTTGTTCTCAGCTGGGACTACCTTCTTTTGGTACGTATACCATGATATAAAAGTATTTTGTTGTCAAACTCTATATAGCCTATTTGTGTGACTTATTTTTTTATTTATAGAAGCCACTGCCCTTACTATTGGTGGAGTGAGTAGCAGTCAGCCTATTCATTTTGATGGAGTTAATTGTGCTGGCACTGAACCAAATCTCATGTCTTGTACTTCAAGTGGCAGCGTTGATGCTTCATGTACTCACACAAATGATGCTGGAGTTATTTGCTCAGGTACATAGCTATAGATAGAATCATAATTATAGCCTCATAATTCAGAGAAGTATAAGCATATCTTTTCAATTAATGTGTGAGGTAGAAGCCTGGAAATCAAGCTGAGTGTATGTTATTATAATAATTGTGTATGTATCAAAAATTGAGTCTAGATATGTTTTATTTTGCAGCTTCCTCCATCAACCCATGTGTGAACAACTTGTCATGTCCAGGAACTGCTCCAATGATATTTGAGTGTCTGACTGAGGAAAATTTATGTGACAATAGCGTTGACTGTTTCAACGGCCTAGATGAAGATGCCCCTTCTCTAATATGTAAGAAATTATACTATCAGTGTAAAGTTTTCATTAGAATACTAGTGGCTGCAGTATACCTTATTGCATAGAGAGTCCATGCATGTGAAAAACACTCATGCAGTGACAATAACTGTATCTGCACTGGAATGGATGTATTATATGGATAGAAATCGAAATGAGTGCATGCATGCATGGTTGTTGGTTTTTTTTTTTTTTTATATGCTTAAAACATTTTATGAAGTGTGGAATTTATTTTTGAAAATTATTGTTATTAAAGGTGAAAGCGGAGAGTTTCAATGTAATGTGTTGGATGAGCGTGTGCCATTATCTGCTCTCTGTGATGGAGTTGCTGACTGTAGTGGAGGAGAGGATGAAAGAACAGAGTTCTGTAGCGGTGAGTGTCTGTGTGTGTGTATGTGCGTGTGTGTGTGTGTGTGTGTGTGTGAGAGAGAGAGAGAGAGAGAGAGAGAAAGAGAAAAAGAGTGTGTATGTATTTGTATATAATGTGTGTTGCTATGTTATGTGTTGTCATTGAATTGTTGTTGTTGTTGTTTGATTAGAATTCCTATAATATCATTTGAGTAATCACAAAACTATGCTTTGAAATTTGGCCATGACATGATAATTTAATGACAATAATTATTTTTTGCATTACTATTTCACTAGGTAAACTTATGATGATACCTACAAGCTGTGCCTTGTACATGTAATCATGTGAAAACCTATAGAAACTAAATTAAATTAAAAACTTCAAAAGTGGGGGCTATTATTTTGGATTCTTAGACTATACTGCATCATTATCCAAAACTTGTCTTAATTGTCTCCAGACCATTGTCTGGGACCCTATGAAGGAGGGTGTGCTCAACTAGGTCGTCAGTGTACCAGTATCAGATCAGGTCCTCTGTGTGGCGAGTGTCTAGGTGACCTCGTTGATGACCCCAATAACCCTGGTGGAGAGTGTGTGCGTAAGTTTGAATATTTGCCATTGCCTAGCAACCAAAGTTTTTATAATATTATGCTATAGGCTAGGGGTCACAGGGGGTCAATAGCAAACAAAATAGTTGCATGTCCTTAAGTGCATGACACTCGACCATACATCTAGTACCCCACACTTAAGGATCATGCAACTATGATGTGTGTGTGTGTGTGTGTGGGTGTGTCTTATTATTATTATGCATAATAATATTAAAAAAATAACAACAGTAGAATTTGGCATGATAATAATAACCCTACTTATGATGTGATCTGCATGTACCTTGCAAGAGCAAATTTAAAGAATTCAAACTAACAGGCCTTTGAAATGTAAATACTAATTTTATGCTGAGATACAAACATTTTTTGTTCGATTATCATCATGCATAATTAACTTATCTTTGTCTTTAATTGTGATTGATTACTCTGTAGACCATTGGCTGTGTCCTTTGAATGAGGGTCACTCCCAGCTAGGCCAACAGTTACTGTACAGATGTACAAACCATGTGTCAGATCATATCTGTGTGGGGTTTTTTTTTTGGTTTTTTTTTAAAGTAATTATAATAATTTTGTAAATTACATTACAAAATCACCATGGAAGATGTTGTGTATTTTAGGCTCTGTGCTTAGCTTGCACAATTCAACACACACACGTACACAGTTAATTCACTGACACACGATGTATGTTTCCTCCATATGCATACAGACCATTGTCTGGGGCCCTATGAAGGAGGGTGTGCCCAACTAGGTCGTCATTGTACCACTATCAGATCAGGTCCTCTGTGTGGGGAGTGTCTAGGTGACCTCGTTGATGACCCTGATAACCCTGGGGGAGAGTGTGTCCGTAAGTTTGACTCTCTCGAAGGATTGCAAAATGTTAAAACAATTCACATTGATCACATGCATGGGCAGGATTTGCTGTGAGGTTCACTGGTGATACACCTATCATTGATGCGACTACATTCTTTGCTCATTTCACTGCCAACGAGGAAATTGAAAGTGTTGTTTGCTCCGCTGATGGTGTACTAATTGAATGTGGATTTAATAGTAAGTAAACAAAAAAAACTGCCACTATTAATACGTTTTCTATAATAATAATATTATCTATAAATATTATGGTTTAATAATCTGGCTTATAGTTATCAATTCAATTGGAGTTTCATTAATTTTAAGCTCTTTATAGGATTGTTAACTCAATACTCAATGTAATTATACCATTTTTAGGATCTATTTTGTTTTCTTAATTATTTTTATAGCGGATCTCAATCTTGGAACAATTGAGTTCAACTTTCCTCCTAACACCATTGGTCAAATGGAATTTCGCATCTCTGCGACCTCTGTACCCATACCTGTTATTAATACATTACCATCAGCTGTACTGTCAGAATTTAGTAGTCGACTTTTTGATAGTCTTATCTTCTTTGTTATTCCAGGTAAAAAAAAAATTAATGGTGAATTTTTTTCAGAACAAAAATATGTTCTCTCTCTCTCTCTCTCTCTCTCTCTCTCTCTCACATTCACACACATGCACACACATATATATATATATATATACACATGCAGGTTTCGATGGAGTGTGTAGGGCTAATGTCATTAACCAAGTTATAAGTTCAAACAATAGAGTAATGTTGGACTACAACCTTGTGAACTCATTTGCATTTTCAGAAGATAATTCTGTAAGGTTTGACTACTTTTGTACTAAGGATGGTGATTTTTCCTACAGAAGGAAGAATTCTGATCAGCACTGTAAGTTAGATCAGTAATTGCCGAGCGCCTTAGCGCGAGGCAGTGTAATCTTGCAGGGCCAAAAATTGTGGAAGTAAAATCCAATTATACGTCATGAACACCGGATGAAAACGGGGCCAATTTGGCAAAAATTGTTCCGGTTTGAAACAAGCTAGCTGCATGCTCGTGATCGTGATGATCCTTACCATAATATACGAAACACGTGCGCGCGCACAGCTCGAGATCTCGTGCTACGTATATATGCTAGAATCATGTGTGTAATATGAGCCGGCATAGACTGCAGAGACATCATTGTGGTACCTTACTAACTGTACAAGAGTGAGAGTTTAAAATACATGGAGTTAGCTGATCAGGTATTCATGGTAGTCCATTTCTTTCGGTCTAACTAGGTTTCCTTTCTAAACCGCGCGAGGCAATTAACTGCACTCAGTGTACAACTAGTTATAATCATGAAATGTATTATCATAACTGAGACATTTTTTTGTAATTGTGCAGGTTTCATAATTAATTTTGTATATTTTCAATATAATTATTATTGTAGGTGGAGTGTCCCTAAAACTTGATGAGATCGGTAACTATTGTGGTATATTTGAAACAGGACGTCACACTGTCCGTATAGAAGTGGAACCATCCTACAACTCCTTGTGTGTGATGGCCCGGATTCAAGCTGTCATCGTATCCTTTTCTGTATAATAGATATAGTTTACTTTGTATATTATTATAGATATGTAGTAAACTGTTCATAGTTATTAGTTATCAAAACAGTTATACTTATTGATATAATAATGCATTTTGCAAGATAAAGTATAACAAAATCTATAATAATTGAGAATAGGCAAACTGAATATGTAACAATTTTTTTTATTACCTTTACCCAAACGACATCTTTGATCTGCTGCACAGCTAATCATACTGACTCAGTCTTGAATTTGAAAGGGGTTAGGTATAATTATATCATTAAAGATTGGCTTTGATTAATTTCTCTAATGTATGCATGATCGACCTGATCATGAAATACACGCATCATTTTATAGTCATTAGGTCTTGTACAAATAATTATTGAGTATACACCATTTATTTCTTTCCTTACAAAGCTGGAGTCTGGACTGTCTATTATAATACTAGGGCCTTATCTGTACTATATAACTCACACCATATCTGCTCGAATCACTCGAATGCATGCACATTAAATTTTATGAAATAAAAAACTTATAACACTAATGGGAAAACATGCTATATACTGAAGAATGTTCTATATAATGAACACCAATTCATTAAAATTAATTACAAGGGATCTTTATGCAGCCTCATAAAAACAGCATACATGCAGGCTATAGCTATAGCTAATGGGTATAATTATAATTGCCAATGTATACTTAACATGTTTGAATTAATGATGCCAGATTCTGGCAATTGAGATCATTCCTGTGTCACCATGATAATGATCTAAACCTAGTCTCTATATATGAAGCACACACACTGTTCGAGCTAAAGCTTATTACTTAGTTTGCTTGCATGCATAATAGATGTGAGCCCAGCCACTTTAAAACCATCAGAGACAATACTGATTCAGGTCATAAATATACTATTCTTATGCATGCTGCTCCTTTATTATGTGTACACATTCCAATCAATCTTGTGCCAGGCACCATAATATTAAGGGTTTTTTCATCGATCATTCATAGCAAGGTATACCGTATCTATAATAATCATATGATGTATATTTAAGGTTGCATATATCACTTTATAAATAAACCTGATTATTGAGCAGCTACTTTAGCTAGTTGTCTCTCGAAGTGACTAACATAACTGAGCTACATGTTTTATTGCTGTTATAGATAGAGGTGTGGTATTTAGAGATGAAAGTTTCTCTGCCAGTACTGATTGCTCTAGCAGCTTTCCTTGTTGCTCAAAGCAGTGTGGTCATTGCACAAGACCTGCTAAGTAAGTTTTTGAATGACTTAATTACATACAGCTAGTAACCTAAACTTATATTTATCATAAATTAATTATAATAACTGAGTATAATGTGTGATTCACATAATTATATATAATATAATCGTATATGTATAATATTATTTTACCCTAGCTCTCTCGATCAATCTCTCTGTTAATAATATCTATTGAGCTTTTGGTATAATATAATTATATTGTCATTACATTGCTAATTTGTGCCAAGCTTACTTCTATTGGCCTTATTACATGGATACACATTATAAGACATTGTAAATTCATCTTATGCAGCATTGATCGAATTAAACCAGCCATTTTACATTGTCAATGAGAATGATATGGTTACTGTGTGTGCTGTGTTGAGAGTACCAAGTGGTGGAACTTCTACTGCTGAAGTCACATCTACATTTATATTGTCATCTGATCCATCTGGTATGATGGTTACTATTACCTGTTGTTATAAATTAAGTTTGTGCACATGCACTCATGCAGCGTTTGTTGCTGTCTGAAATTGAGAAGCCTTGCTTCTTGGAACTTGCATGCTTTGCCTTGAGTATCATGATGATGATTATTTTGATCATAATACAAACTATGTTTGCTAGCTCTAAAAACTGGTTGTATGTTCACTTCATGGAGGGTTTGTCAGCTAGAGGTCAATTTAGATGTGTCTTCTCTATGTTTGACAGCATGGATTAATTCCTAATTAATTTTATGTGCAGATAAACAAGACCTGGCCTTCATTGCCATACTATAGTATTCAGTTTGATATTCATGAATTCAATCCTATATGCATGCCACAGGTGCAACTGCAGGAATCGACTACACTGTACCTGGAGATCTCAGTATAGTGTTTCCAATAGGCAGTCCTGATATGGATACGGTCTGTGTCATGATTGACACAATTGATGATACTTTGTTTGAAGGCAATGAAGTTTTTATAGTCTCTCTTGCTACTCCTGTGAGCACAGTAACTGTTGATCTTGGATCTCCTTCATCAGCTCCTATCACTATTGTAGATGAAGAAAGTGTGTGTGTGTGTGTGTGTGTGTGTGTGTGTGTGTGTGTGTGTGTGTGTGTGTGTGTGTGTGTGTGTGTGTGTGTGTGTGTGTGTG
>CAXIPT010000004.1:1447515-1461050 GCA_964030475.1 Tethya wilhelma | reverse complement strand
TCTCTCTCTCTCTCTCTCTCTCTCTCTCTCTCTCTCTCTCTCTCTCTCTCTCTCTCTCTCTCTCTCTCTCTTTTATTGTTATATTCTTTGTATTCTGTTTATTTCCAGGTTTTGCTGTGAGGTTCACTGGTGATACACCCATCATTGATATGAATAATATTTTCATATTGTTCACTGCTAATGAGGAAATTGAAAGTGTCATTTGCTCTGTTGACAATTTGCCAGTCGATTGTGGATTTAATAGTAAGTTTTTACGAAAGTTTGGAAACATTTCTGCTATATACATATTATTACTGTATAGGCCAACTTTTGCTCTGAGTATTTAATTTGAAAGTTGTGGTGCATGCATAGTATTAAATATAACTGTTATAAGAATCAGGAGAGGGAAGATTATGAAGGGTCACTGTGATAATTCGTTTACCTTTGTAGTTTAATAGTATTATGGGAACATCATTATTGCTGCAGTGGAAACCAACATTGGAACATTTGAGGTCGACCTTCCTTCTAACACCAGTTGTCAGGTGGAGATCAACATCACTGCGATCTCTGTACCCTTACCCATTACATCACCATCTGTACTGTCACAGAGTGGACTGCTCCAGAAGCGAGACATTAGAGGACCAAATTTTTGCCATGAGCTTGTCTCACTAGTTGTTCCAGGTATTATTTTAATAGTTTTTTATAATGAAAGTCTTCCTTTGATTATGCATTCTAATAATTAAATGCACAATTATTAATAACTTGTAGGATGTTTTGATAGTCTCATCTTAAATTTGGGAGGTAATATTTTTTTACAAGGAAACCTTCATTTTGAGTATGAATTAATGCTTATATAATTCTAATCTCATCTTGTCTGCATGCATACCATGCCTAATGTGTCCCCCTCTGAGAAATATCACTTAAAGTCCATCTGGTTTGAGAATGCCGTCGGAAGTGAAATGATATGAGATTCATACTATACTTTTTATATGGGGCAAAATAGCTAACTTTTGACTGGTAAGGCGAAGGAAGCTGGAAAAGCAACCAAAAGAATGGGGAGAACGAGCCCTTTTCAATGGTGCTTGAAATTTTGAAATCGGTTGGATATTTAGAAAGTTATTCAAGTTTTTCTACCGGCATTCTCAAACCAGATGGACTTTAGTTGAAAAGCACTTTATTGATTATAAACAATAATACATGTACAATGTCATGAGCTTCCGTAGCAATTCAGTACAGGTAATTAATTGCTGTTAACATTATATATAACAATAATCATTACATGCAGGTCAAGATGGCGTGTGTATGGCTAATGTAGTGAACGAAGTTACAGTGTCTAATAGAGTTGTCAATTTCAAATACAACCTGATAAACACATTTGAGACTAGTGAAGCACCTTCAGCAAGGTTTGATTATTTTTGTACCCCAGATGGTGATCGATCCTTTAAAAGAAAGAATTCTGATCAGCACTGTAAGTTTAATTTGATCATTATGCAATGTTGTGGGGATCAAGGTATATAATTATAATAATAATATTAATTCACAGTGTATGATTTTTTATAATATAAATAACAGTAAATCTTATAATAATTATATACTTTCAAGCTGGTTATTGTTTAACTATTACTATTACGTATTATATTATGAATTTTCATCCTGACAAATTAATTTTAATAATAATTATTATAGCTATTTATGCATGGCATTGTAGTAATTGTACTTTGTTTGAAACGCTCTGTACAAGTATAATAATTATTAATAACTTAATTTTATATTAGGTGGAAGATCATTAACAGCTGATGAACCAGGCAACTATTGTGGTACATTTAAAAATACTGGGTTTCATTCTGTCCGTGTTGAGGTGGTGCCATCAGACAATTCTCTGTGTGTGCAGGCCCGAATCCAATCCGTCATTAGCCGATTCTATATTCATTAATTAATCTTTAAATTTAATTAAATCTGAAAAATATGTGTATAATTATTATTAATTTTTTATGGTAATAATATGCCCAAAAAAATTTGTGGCTGAACAATTTTAATATTGCATGCATGCATAATAATTAATGTTGTCATAATGATTATTGTAGTTTGTCACAATAATAAATTATTTTGTGCAAATTGTATAATTATGCATGTTAATTAATAATATTTTTTACCTAAATAGTGATGTACATGGTAAATTATTACAGTGTAAATTAGCTGATTCTGACCGTTATTATTACTATATGTATAATTGTTATAATATTATATACAACAGATCTAGCTAGATTGTTTAAAGCTGTCTATATACTCGATCTTTCGAAATCTCAGCTATATAGCTATAATTTAATTAATAATTAGCTGATTGTATATACCTGCAACTGTTGTAATCTGTAGACATAATAATAATTATCATGATTGATTAAAGCATATATAGTACGTACGACTTTGAAACATTCATAATAAAATTACATTAAACATCATTCTGACACACACACACACACAAACAGAATTTTTACTATCATTATATATAACAAACTTAAACTTTGGCAGTATAATGTAGAAATACAATAAAAGTGAAGCAATGCAATCATAATGTTTTGTGATGAGTCATTTGAGACAGGCGTACACATAGGGGTCTTCCCCACGGAGGATCTGCTCTGATGAATAACGACCATTGATGACTTTCATCAACTTGACACGATGAATCTTAGACTTGACCTAGAGTAGAGTGTACATGTAAAAAAAAGTTTTCTTTTGCCTATAATGCAACCTATAATTTTAGCAACTAGATATTGTATTCTAAGCCCCTACTCCAAGGGTACAAATGTATCTATCTAGACTAAAATAAGTAGAATGTTTTGAGAATATTTCACAGTATTATTAATTTATTATATCCCTACCATTAATTCTGTTCTAAGTACTTCGTCGTCACACTCTAAGAGTATCTCTCCTGTGATTCTCTCCCTCATGAAGGTTTCTTCGTAGGTTTTGAGACCCAACGCTTCTAACAGCTGTAGGATCTGAAGTGTGTGTGTGTGTGTGTGTGTGTGTGTGTATGTGTGTGTGTAAGTTCATTACTTTGAGCTAACACCAGATGGAACCTTTATGCACACAATTTTTGAAGGTAAGGATCATCACAAATACATCCACAAAACATACTGAAAAACATAGCTGAAGGTGGGCATTATTTCATGCTACTTAAGCCAGTTTTCATTACAGCTTAATTGCAACTATTTTGTACCAGAATATAGTCTCAAAATTAATAATAATTGTTGAAAGTTAATTCAAAAAGTGACTCGAAAAAGAAAAACAAAACAAGCAAGCACTGGAATGAAATTAGTGATCATATCACTACCCTCTGACCTGGAGGTAGTCCATGCCAGCAAGGAACTGTCTGTTCTCATCGATGACGGCCTGAGAGGGACCACTAGTGGCATAGACACTGTCCTCTACATTGGGACTACGGTCCTTCACTTGCCTAGAGAGATAGAGATAGATAGAATGGTAACAGTGCTAGTGGAGCAAGAAACGCTGTACAATATCTGTATGAGTGTGATGGCAATGCTGTTGCCAGGCAACAACTACAAACATTACTATTTTTAGACTACATTACAATAAGACCTTTTTGACAGACACATAATTAACAGAAATGCAATTATGTCATTGGCATTGCAATCACAAAACTTTAATACTTTTACTATATAATGTTTTAAAATAAAGGTTTGTCTATTCTCTACAACACATGTACGTACATTCAAAAACTAGACTTACGATACAACCATGCAAGCCATGCAGATAATAAATTTTACTGAGCTAGTGGAAGCAATATCTTTCTATGTACATCTAGTATATGCAGTAACTGTTGTATTTCTATATATCTAACCCCATTGTATACGTACATGTATGAATGTCCTTCAACAATGGTACCATTTCCAGTGGAGGCATCGCCTGACGACTGCTTGACTTGCCTCACCTCTCTCTGAAGACCACTGCACATCTTACGCAGCTCATCAAAGTCAGGCACTGTAGGAGGAAAGGAGTTAAAATTTAAATTCACAAAGCACACACACAATAATTCATATGTGAGTCTAAACCACAACTAGTTATAACTTTATAGAGCAACTTAATTAATTCTCATACAAAAGGCCATAATTTCCAACAATGCTGAACAAATATTTTTCGTGGATAACATTCAATTCAAGAGAAAAGAATGAAAGTTATAACACCCTAATTTTACAGTATAGCTAAAAATTTTTGAGGAATAAAATTTTTGTGGAAAGTGATTGCCAAACTTTTTGTAATTTTATTTTCGAGAATTGAACAGCCCCACCCACATATTGTAATATGATCCAGAAAGTTTCCCAGGTAAAATTTTTGCAGATTGTCGGCAAAAACAGCAAAGTTTATACTCTTCAAAAATTTCTAGCTATACAGTATGTGTATATGTACATACCAAGTTTAGTGAGCTGTTTCTTGACTCCTCCGAATTCCTCCGTGGATTTTGCCACTCTTAGCTCCACCCTCTTCATCTCGGCCTTGGCGGAGGTGATTTCGTGAGAGAGCTTTGTGAGTTCACTCTCAAACTTCATCAATTGCTCCAGTTTTTTGAGCGTCTCTTCGATCTTTGATAGCCTCTGTTCAAATCCTTGAAAACGTGCCTATAATGATGTCATCCAGTGTAAAGGATTAAGTTCTTAGTGTTTGTAGCTTATTATGATTGTGTCACTTTGTGTGCTATTTTAGGTAAACCACAATCTCTAAATAATGCATGCCCAGGTACTGCTTTTGTCAAAAACAAAGTCTGAACTTCAAACTTAGTAGAATGCAATTCTTGGAGAACTCTTTAACACTTGCACATGCAGTCATGGCTAAAACAAAAATGGCAAATTTTACCTCTGAGACTTCGTGAACGCTTCCATCAACAGAGTCGGTTGAGGAGAGTATTGGTTTCTTCTTTGTCTTGGGTGTGGTTGACTTTGTAGGGGATCCTGGCTTGGTCTTGTTGGTAAGTATCGCAGCGAAGTTGGAGTAGATGTTCTGAGGCTTCTCAATGTCCATTCCTATGTAAAGTAGTGTGTGTGTGTGTGTGTGTGTGTGTGTGTGTGTGTACATAAAGTCAACAAGTCTTGGACTACGTGTATGTACATGGACTATGTAAAATGACAAAAGGAGAACATGGAAACAAGGCTATCCCATTATGCATAGTAAAACATAATACCTTAAAGACAGTACAGGCATTTTTGCTAATTTAATTTTAAGCGCTCACTAAAATTAAATATTTGAGAAAATAATATTATACACATAAATAGAAATGAAATTAATACACACACCATATTCATTCTCATTTGAATTCATTAAAATTAGTATAATTATAGCCACAAATAATAGTGTTGTTACAATAATTATTTTATATACAGCCACAAAATTACTCCAAACATTTGTAGCTATTAACTATAGGAGTATAATATGATGGCATTTTAAGCATTAAATTCTTCCCTTTACCTCTTAGCCTTGTTCCCAGGCCTTCTGCGTATACTTATGCTATTTGATGAATGATCTTTACCATTTTCTTAATTTTTTAGCACGCTTAAATAAAATATCAGGTAAAAATTGACAATGTTATAGTTCAGCAATAGTATATATAGCACGCAGAGGGCCTAAAGACGAGGCTACTTCCCCCCCCCCCTCCCTCTCAACCTACCAATCATCTGATGTCCCTCCCTCACCATGGTGTACACCGTGGACTGGGCGTCGCCCTCGGGACCCTCATCGTTGTGACTGAGGTAGACCTGCACTCGAGAGGGATTAAAGTTCTCGATGAGATTTCTCGTGTCTGCGTAAAGTTGCTCTGTGTCTTCTTGCTTGATGGGGCGCATGATCTGCACCTGATGGTAGCGTGTAGGGCAGGAAAGAGGCTAAGTGTTAAACACATAACTTTCTTCCAAAAAATAACCCAATATTTGTCTGTTTGCAGCATGGATATTGTAGGAAATGAGTCGATTGAGGGACTAGATATACTTTCTATAACAATAAATAACCCATTATTGCATCTTGTTATAATAATTTTTATGACTAGTGTTCTATAAGCAATTGCATGGCGGTTAATTGACCAATCAATTAAGCAGATGTAAGCACATGTGCTTAATTAATTGGTCAGTTTACGAAGTAACCACATATACTTTTTAGCAACACTATAAAGCTGCAGCTATACCTATACATAGTACATACTATGTGGTTTGTGTTGAAGTGGCCGGGCCGTGGTTGTTGCTGAAGAGTATCATGAAGTCATACAATAAATCTATGGAGGGATTCCGCATAACTTTTATAACCAATCAACGGAGCTGAAAGTCTTTGAAGTCCCAATTAACACCACATTCAAGCAGAAGTACCACGCCCATTTTGGTCACACCTTTTGTGGGCAAGGGATTGAGTTTCCCTATGCTCCACATGTAAAACGCGAGCAAATTTTTGTGACAGACGTACGAGCAATTCTAAGTAAGTTTACTGCATAAAACTCGATGTACTTATTTACTAGACTCCAATAATGACATCTATGAGCAAAATTGCCAAAAGTGCTTAAAAATCCTTCAGTGCAAAATCGTTCATTTATACGTAGAATATATGGCAATGCCATCGTTTGCTCACAAGAGGCGTGGTCAAAGTCTGAAACGCTAATTGGCTAATAGTTTTGCAGAACCCCACTCCAAGGTCGGGCAATATTGGGGAAATATTCGGCTCTTGGGCTCTGTATTGTCTCTCCCGTTGGTCAGGCCAATACTGCCACCCTCGAACTGGATATTTCCCCAGGCCCATATTGCCCTCCCAGTCGGGCAATAATATATATATCTGCACTTGATGCCAGGTAGAGTAGGTTATGAAAACAGCCAGAGACTAATTTTAAACTTCCCATCTGGTTTGAGAATGCTGATAGAAAAAATTGAAAAACTTTCTAAATATCCAACCAATTTCAAAATTTTAAGCACCATTGGAAAGCACTTGTTCTCCCTGCTCTTTTGGTAGCTTTTCCAGCTTCGTACGCCTTACCAATCAAAAGTTAGCTATTTTACCCCACATAAAAAGTATTGTATGAATCTCATTATTTCACTTCCAGTGGTATTCTCAAATGAGATGATCTTTAGTTACAGCACGCAAGTTTTGTCAATAAAATAATTTATTGCATGCACGATCAAAACAACCACACACAAGGTCACTATGAGGGCCATAGTCATGATTGTGTGAATTTGCTACTAGGTGGCAACCACTTTCAAGACTAGTAAATTTTTGTGATATAAACTAGTGAAGCTTATGAAGTACCTCAATGTCCAGATCGAATGGTATGTCTATCATTTGGGCATCACTGTAATCTTCCACAGTCGTTGAGGTAGCTATCAGTGACGTCTCTGTACTCATGCTCTGTATGTGGGGGAGGAGAGGTGGTGTGTGTGTAAGTAGAGGAACATATTACACATTAATTTTTTTATCATGCAAAATTTTGTGCACTGTTTCTGTTTCTGTATGGCTTGTGTTTACAAGAAAAATATCCAAAATGCAAGCAAGAAAAAACAAATACACATCAAAGTGGATTTCAAAAAGATGTTTAAATTTTTGGTTCTATCTCTAGAACTAACCATCATCAATAATGTTTCAATTTAAACAAGAGCAAGTTCTCTCTCTCTCTCTCTCTCTCTCTCTCTCTCTCTCTCTCTCTCTCTCTCCAACCATGCACCCTGCTCCCCCCACCCCCCCTCACAAACACACACACATACGTAGTATTTACTATTAACAATTTTAACAATCTATTGGTCATCAAAAGCGAATAAGTGACCCTCACAGTCCTATCACATTACTCTCGGTCTAACAGAGTATCTCAGCAATCAATAATACTACCTTCCATTTTACAGCAGTATGGTAATTTGACACTGTACCTGTAATTTTACGACAGATGTGATCATTGAGCTGGGTAGCTCATGTGCCGTCTCTGAGTGGACAAACAACATGGCTGAACAGGGCAGGGGGTTGCTTAGGTGCTCCATTATCTCGGGCAAGANTTGAAGCTCAAACTGAAGAATGTACTGCTTACGTATTATCGGCAAATCCTGAAGGATGGGTTAAACATCTGCAGTGTAACTATACTCGAATGGAGAATAAGGTAGAGGTACCAGTATACAAGGATGAGATATGTGCAAATGGAACAAATCTAGGCACCTGTACTGGTGAAGACTGCAGTGACAATGGTGATGGTGATGATGGTGATTCTGATGACAGTAATGACACAAAAGATGACACAGCAGATGAAGACGACAAAACTGAGGAAACTACCGAATCACCACAATTGAACAGTAAGTACACAGACAATGATTAGAGGTTAATGTCATAATGGTCGGTTTGAAAATTGAATTTATCTGCTAATCTCATTCCAATACAGATGAATGTGAACAAGAAACACATGACTGCATCAACAATGAGGTGTGCGTGGCTAGCAACAACACCAGTGACTATGAATGCAAGTGTCCCGATAAGCAGAGAGGAGATAATGTGCCCGAAATTGAGACCATCCTTGTTCCAATACTTTTTACAGCACTGCCCATTCCTACACTGCTTATTTTTTTGAAATTTTTGCTACTTGTAATATTATAGCTAGATCATAGTAGAGTCTAATTATTGAACTCTTATAATTACAAATCACCTTGTTAAAATGTAATTGAAGTCTATAGGTCAGATGAGGGTACAGTCATTATAACATTATTATAGTTTTCCCACAATATTGTCATACTTGACTGAACATGTATGTATATAACACCACTCACACTTGCCACCTTCCAGTTGTCATCAGGGTCATAGAGGACACCGAATTCCAGGGCCGAGTTGAGACTAACTTTGAACTGAAAACCACCTCTGTCACACATGTTCACCACCTGCATGGGGTGTAGTTACATGACAGCATTATTGTCAGTAAAACATATTATACCATAATTATAGCTGGAAAGTTTTGCGGTGTCTAACTTTTGTGGATGTTTCTCGTCAAACATTTTTGAGTTTTAACTTTCATGGATGAGTTGTATGACACCCATAGAGTACAATATACATTACGGAGAATTTCATGGATAAAGACTTTTTTTGGATGCACGGATCGTAATCCGCAAAAAACACGAAAGTTAAACCCTGCTCGAAACTTTGCCGCTATATGGTATAATTATTATGTATCTATGTATTTAATGTGAATATGTGAAATGCTGAAAATAATATTATAGCAGTAAAAATGAATATCACATACATAGCACTATTAAATACAAAGTAGATCAAAATTAATGAAGAGTTTATATATAATATTATGGTGAACAGCAAGAAGCAAACCTTGGAATTCTTCACAAAGTGTATGTTGAATGAATCTCCCTCCGATACTGAGGTCCTCTCAGACTGTCCGTAGAAGCCCTTACACACTCTCACTCTCAGAGGGAACTCTGGTCTGTGCTTCGAGACAAACTCAATGAGAGTTAGCTCCTCAGGGTCCAGCTTGAAGTCCTGCAAAATAGGAGACAAATTAATGACGTGTGAAACAATGTTTTTACTACGTACGCATACTGATCCCTACACGGCCAGTTATACCAAATCCAGATATATGTCTCAAACAAACGCAATTTATAACTCAGTTATAACTCATATGAATAGGCCTATATGCTTTGAGAAATCTCACGTGCAGTATCACTGCATGTGTTGAGTAATAACTGGGTACAATAGAGTTATAACTCTGTATGTTAAGTTATAACTGGGAATGTTTGAGTTATTTCTATGTATGTTTATCTTGTATATTTACTACAAGCTAATTTAAAAGCTAATTTTTATTACTATAGCAACCACAAATCAATTCATTAGTTGCCATGGAGACATGATTCAAGGCTTGGAATGGTCACTGTATAAAGTAGGCTAGGTAGTAGTAGCCTTGTTCCCAGGCTCTTCCTTCGCAAATATTTTCTACAAAAATTACTCCCTTGCGAATATCTCCTACGGAAAAATAATTTTCGTAGGAAATATTCACGAGGAAGGAGCCTGGAACGAGGCTAATGTAGTAGCTCCTGAGAGGATACTGTGTGGCAACCAACTTGGTGATTCATATAGCTATAGTACTTCATAACTTACCGATGATGGTTTTCTCTTAGGCTTGGGAGCGAGAACTTCTTTTAGTTCATCAAAATCCATTGCCTACGAACAGCAGAAATTTTCCTTAAAAATGATCTTAGACTATATAATACAGGTACCATATATATATATAGCACAAAAATTTGGCGGATTTTATAATATTGGCTGATTGGTAGTTATGGTAAGGACTATTATTAAATCTGAGAAATCCGACAAACAGTCATTTTTGCACAGCACATACGGAATACATGTATTGCTGCGTGTGTTACTGTCAAAATAAAATTTACCAATCATGAAATTTTCGGCAATCCACCAGATTTTTTTCCTGTCAATATTTTTGTATTTTGCATTATGTAAAAATAACCTACTTTAGGTGGTCTGGGAGGGACTGGTGGAGCTCCATTAGTGCTCGCTGAATGACTTCGAGGCTTCCCAGGAACAACAGGCGAACCTTTAACATCACAATTATTGTTAAAGCACATCATATTGCTTTGACAGGTCGACATATATACAAGTAGACTCGAGAGTATATTATACTATACTAGCTAGCTACATCGATTTCAACACTTTACAATCTAGCTATAGCTCTCTATCAAATAATCTACGGCTTGTTCTCTCTCTCTATATATACATGCACATGTATGTGAATATAACTGCCGAAACAAGAGGAAGGAAGTTAGATCTGACTGACACAAAATGTCATGTAAATGGCGTAGCCCCTAGCAACACTGTACATGTTAAAGTAAAGGAACAATACAAAATATGCAATTCCTGTGCCTTTTTATGCTTTAATTGCCAAATTATTAATACAGTTGACACAGACACGCACGTGTAAGTATGCTTTCTCCCATCCCAATGTTTCGGCAAAAATAATGATAAAGAGAGACTGGGAACTTAAAAATATTTTATTTTATACTCTACCTGGTAAGGGCATCTTTTTGCGAAGTTTTGGTGAACTTGGTGGACCACCTGAATAGAAAAAAATCAACAAGAGAGATTGAAGTTTTTGTCATATTTTTAGACATTTCATTTGTTTGTAGACACAAACGAAGACATTCTAGCACCACTTAGGATCCTCCATATATAGAACAAAGTGTACACATGCAGTTAGGCCAAAATGTGTAGGAGAGATACTTTAATTATTGGAAGAATTTTTTACAAAAAAGACAAACAAACCTCCACACATAGCTGGAATAAAACTATGTACGATAATAACCATCAGATTCTGATCTAGTCTGATAGCTTATTATAGTAGGGAACTTTTTCATAGGTGCAAAACTTCATATAAATGGGCAAAACATAATGAATTATGACAACTTTTTTTTCCGTAGTTCTGAATATTATACACATGCCTGGTGTCTGCCTCCATTGTACAATGTGGGAAGTTTTTACACTTTTAATTTTTCGTATTATATTGGAACAACATACAATAAAAAATACGGAAATTTGCACCAAAGAAAATTTTCCCGCTACGACTACCAAGTACTACTACCACTATAATATTATAGTAAGATAGAGTGTATCGAAAGATGTCACATTCACTCACCGTCACTTCCAAACTTGTGTGTGATTCTCGGTGACGCTTTTCTGTTGGGAGGAGGTAGAGGAGGGCCTGGGGTCCCTGTAGTGATGGACGAGTGTAGAGATTGTGATCTCTTCACGGGTTGCCCTGGTAACCTACCCCCTGCACTGTAGGGGTTTTCCCTACCATGGAGACCTGTAGGGAAATGACCAGTGTACCGTATAGCGGGGTAAATTTGACAGGCTTACAATTTGGCGAGTTTGCATTTTAGCATGATTTGTGAATTTAAACTTGCCAAATTTAATTCTCGCCAAATTTACCCACTATAATATGGTATATACAGCTAGGCCAATTATTCATGTAAGACCAGGTTCTTTGTAGAGCGTTAAATTTATTAGTAACTCAAAATTTTATTCCAAATGGTGTGCATGCCATGTTCATACACAACATTCAGTTGCACACGATGTCAGGTATACATAATATTAGTATAACATACAATAATTATTACACTGAGCTAGGGTTGCATGTCTCTATAATTTTCAATAACTAACTCTAAATTTCTCAGTATAAGCGATCGAAAATCATGCCCCTAGATCACACAACTGGCCAGCTGTTTAGAAATCGGTACAATACCCAAATATATTTGTTAAACAGTTAACTCACTGACTTCTCTACACGTGTATGGGGAAATGTTTATTCACAGCATTTTGTTCACTAGTCACTTTCTATAATATTATTATTCATGTTACTATTATTATGTGACATCACTATTTCTTGCTTTCAACCATGAATATAGCAGCTGCTATAATACCACATGAATGCACACACATGCTAGCTGCAGAGAGCCATGTCTATTTTTACATGCTTGACACACACACACACACACACACACACACACACACACACACACATACACACACACACACACACACACACACACACACACACACACACATAACCCGCCTTCAAAGGTTAACCAAGAACCACTTACAAATATACAAAGGCCACAAAGACCAACTCACTATCACTTACATGCCCAAATGTAAACTCCTATGAAAACAAAGACCCAACAGATAAGTGATACACGTCACACAAACATTTTATCACAAGAAGTAAATATAACATTTACATACTTCCATCAACCAAAGGCTTGAGATACATAGTAGTACTACTGTACTATGATAATACTTCTCACAAAAGAACCCAAATATTAATTATAAGTATATACAAAGAAAAAGGCATTGATTTTTTGAGAGCCACAGTAACAGACTGTAAGTTAGCCACCAAAAAGTGTACACCATTACCTAAAATCTTGAGACATGCAAAAAAGTAGCAACAAGTCAATCAGAAATGATCAAGAAAGGCAGGAAAATTTTCGCTTTTAAATCTTTTAACTGCCATATCGATCGACCATTCTCTTCTGACTTGGTTATAACTATGGCAACTTACTAGGTAGTGGGACAGGCGGTCTGTGAGAGGGGGACTGTATTGGTGGGAACACTGGTAAACCGTCACTCATGTCAATATCTTCATACTCTCCCTGTTCGCTATCTGACATCGCTGGCACTGACTGTTTATTTGTTTTCACTTCCACCTGCATGAGTGTACGGTGTGACAAATTTAAAGTCATCATTATTATTGGCGTAGTATTAATAACTATTAATATTATGGTGTAGTCATGCACCATTGAGCAATGTAACAAGTTATGGCTTAAGACCAAGTAGGGATGTAGTGTTTTTAGGCTTTGGATTCCAGAGAATTAAGTATTTAAAAACACTATTATTGTCTGTCACAACAGAAAAACAAAGCTACGTAATGTGATAGGTATAGATTAATACTGCGAATTCAAATGGTTGATTTTTTTGATCCAGGAGTTTAGGGTAACTGGGTAAATGTGTGTGTGTGTGTGCACACATGG